>JAIEZT010000068.1:10341831-10521831 GCA_019594935.1 Periophthalmus modestus
GCCGTGCTTGCTGGCAGCAGAGTGGCGTATGTGTGTTACCACTTGGCGTCATGGGTTCCTTTCTCAGCTACGACTGTTTGCTGTCTTATTCTCTGCGTCCTCGGCGTAAGACACTCATCAAAGTATATAGTTCTACTGAAGAGCTTTGTGAAGTAACCATCATTGATTCTTTTAAATTGACATGTTTTCTTTTCCTATCTTTGTTCTTTCACCTTAACAATGTATATGTAAGCTGTGTTTGTACTATTGACTACCTGAATCAGACCTTGAAGCAACAAAAGACTTACCACTGTGAGGCTGCAATATCCAACTTGAGTAAAGTTACATGAAAGGTACCGCCCTCCGTCCCTCCTCTCCACAGGCTGCTGGCCCCCTTCTCTCTGCTGATCTGGAGACAACGCTCACACCACAGTCTGTGTCACACCTCCTGCCCTCACAGCTCAATCCAGAGGAGCTCCAAGCCACTGAGCAGTCCATAACATGCATTTTAGCCAGCAGCGCCCTCATCAGAAGGACACGGCTCACTGGAAGTCTTATTTTGCATGAGTGCCCATTCCTGTGTATGTATGAGGTGAAGAGAGTGCGGTAACAACAGGTGAAAGGCTCCATGTGGTTTGCTGGAGGCGAGTATCTGACTGTCACTTATGACCTTGGGCAAAAATATGCAGGGCTTAACATTGTATTTCAACACAACATGGTGCTGTTATGGTTTTATCTGGTGTTGGTAAGAAAATCTAGAGAGGAAATACATAAAAGCGAAGAGGGCATTTGGCATTGCAATGAATGGCATTGCCAAGTTTCACTTTTGTGTGTTTTACGCAAGTACAGATCATTTGTTCATTGCCACATTACAAAATCCAACAAAACAGTCTTAATTTCTTGGTTTGCAGGACTGGTTGTGTAACGTGTTAGCTGTATTATCATGTTTTCTCTTGAGCTTTGGTTGGACAGGCCTATGCTGTGACAGAAGCCCGGTGTTTTACTTTGAAGGGGTGTGACAGTAACGCAGTAAACACTAACAACTTTGAGCAATTTAAATCACACTTAAGGGAAGAAGTGAACTCTGATCAGTTCATATCTGGATAAAAAGAGTTGCTATAGAGTCACCTAAACACAACCTAAGAACACACAGCTTTTTAATAATAATAATAATAAATAATAATAATAATAATAATAATAATAATAATTTTATTTATAGGGTGCCTTTCTGGGCACTCAAGGTCGCCTCACAGCAGGGACATACATCAACAAAACACATTAAGACAGTTAAAAGCAACAGTTAAAATATACACATATTTAAAAACAAGCATATAGCATAAAAAATGACAGTGCAGCTGTGGTTAGAGTGAATAGGCGAGTTTGAACAGGTGGGTTTTGAGTTTGGTTTTGAAGTGAGTGAGTGTGTTTGTGTTGCGGAGGTCAGGTGGGAGAGTGTTCCAGAGCTGGGGAGCAGAGCGGCTGAATGCCTTTAATGCAAACATAAACATAATGTAAGCTTGTTTTCTTACATTTCTGTATGAAAAGTGCTTTATAAATAAAGTTTGATTTGATATTTTGTGTATTGTCTTGTAGTCTGTATAAACATGATTGTTCTATCCAGGAGGTGCAACATTATTTTCTCATTTCTCATATTTGCATGGTAATGGATGGGAGCGTTCTCACTCAATATATTGATATTTCTGTTATAGTTTTCACGTTAACCTTCTCAAATTTGATTATGTGTAAATGTCACGTTAGTACAATCGTGTAGATGTAGGCGCATTATAGAGCTTTGTTATTTAGCATGTAGCAGCGCTTTGTGTTGGAGGATAAAAATGGAATTTCCTCTTTGTTGTGCTTGATTAGTTCTGCTGATTGGTTGCCAATGGCCCAAATCACAGACAAATTACAACAAATGGAGATGATTATCTTCATAAGGTCATTAGCTCTGAAGGTCAGGTTTTGCATGCATAGATTAAAGACAGTATTTTTACGTTTAGATTAGTTCAAGTGATGAGTCCAGATCCCACAGGCTGTAAAGATGAAAAACATTTTAAGATGGACAGTCATGTGTTAAAATGACCTTGTGGCTTAACTATAGTTAGATTTTGTGGGATACAATTGTGCATTAAATGATTTTATTTCACACTAAACATGATCTATCTGTGTTGCCAGACACAGTTCATATCAAATTTAGCTTGTACTGATGGCAATTATAGTGTTGATTTTACAAAAAACATTGGACATGATGGTCGATCTCAATGGGTTTATCTCAGGATGATTATCCAATCAGGAAGCAAAATGTGCCTTACGACTAAATCCAGTTGGTTAAAACTTAAAATGTCTCTCTCTGATTAGAGTCATCACTACCTTAACCCCAAGACCTGCAGCTAATCATTCATCACTTCGTGCTAAACTTTTTTTGGCTTAGAAAATACTGATGATTTCTGGGTTTGATTGCCTGAAAAAATGTTTATTTTATTAACAAGAAATATTACTACATTAATCACATAGCTTAATTAAAAAAAGATTAAAAGACAACACAGAAAACACACCTTGGATTTTTGCATCTTTGTTATTCTGCTTCTCCTACGGTTCTCTCCACCTAACTCTCTCCTCTCAGGTAGCTCCGTGCGGCTCAGCAAATTAATTTTGTGAGAATACATTAGCATTAGTCTCCTTTGGCGCTGCAGCAGGTGTATGTGTGCATGCGTGTGTGTGTGCGTGCGTGTGTGTGTGTGCGTGCATGCGTGTGTGCTCAGACAAGATATCAAGGTGATAACAAGTGTGAATGTTGCACCACAGGGGGTGATTATAATTAGAACTCATTTTGGTTTTAGCGCACATAAACACACAGGCCTGTTTCCTTTGACTCAGCTAATTCTGCATTTCTAATATGTTTGACAGGAGGTGTGTGGCTATGAAATGGGTTCATGACATGACCCAGTGTTTCCTTGGTTCAGCAGAATATTAAATCATTTAAAAGAAAGGATAAAATCAGTTTATATCTTCAATGTTTCACATTTTTTTCTTTCATCAAAATGCAAACGATTACATGGGCTGCACAGTCAGCTTTTCCTAAATGCAAAATTTTCTTTTTGAATGCCTTTCGAATATTAAAATTATATTGAATGTAAAGGTGTATTATATAACTTAACAGATGGGTCCAACACTTACTTGTCTCAATGGAATAGTTTGCTTTGATTCTTCAGAATGTTCAGTATAGCATCAAACTTGTGTATCTCGAGTGAACCAAGCAGGTCAGATTTGTGGAGAAGTGAGCCCACTGACAGTAAATAAGTATGAGTGTTTCTTTAGCATTTCAAAACATAGATGCTTAATTCCATACTCCATAAAGGGTGACCTTTATCTCCATGTCCCCATGGAGATAAAGGTCACCCTCGACCAGAAACATATACTTAAATTCACACCAGTTATCCTGCTATGAGTGCATGAAACCAGCCTCAAGGTGGTTCAAATACATGGGCTGAGTGGTGAAGAGCGGCACAACAGGACAAGATTGAGAATAAGAGAAGGTGGAGGTGAAGTGAAGTGTGAAGAGTCGGAGTGATGGGGAGAGTGAACGTATGCTGGAAGCAAGGAGAGCAAATGTATTTATGTCTTTCTTTTAAATAATCAGAAGTCTTCAAGATGTCAGCTAGAAACAGAATGTTGAATTGGGCCACAAATTTGTCATTTTAATCTCACGGCTTCAAGTCCCTTCAGCTGACAACAACCATTGCTGTGTGTTTGAATATTTGCTACCACTTTCAAATGACAGTGTACAAAGATATTTCACTTCTTGTCCTGACAGAGGCGACATTGAACTTTCATATGAATGGGCCAGTAATTGTGGAGATATAAAACTGGAGCAAACATCTGCAGTTTCACAGTGTAATAGCGAATTCTACCATAGAATTCTCACCCTCTATTCAACTCAATCACAAAGTATAGAGAATGTATAATGTCACAATGTCACTAAAGCTATAGGAAACTGTAGGAAAGGGGGATGCAGAGGATGATGTGTCAGATGGACAGTACGATGATGCAGAAGAGGAGAGCAGAGTAAGTGATGGATGGGGTAATGACAGTTGTGATGGAGGAGAGGGTGTGGGGGTGGGGGTTAGTGGCCTGGGGGAGGGGGTCCGTGTGGAGGTACAGCAGATGGATCATGGTGCCGACAGTGCACTCCAGTGTGTGGTTAGTTATTGTGTGTCTGTGCCTTTCTGTCTCGGTTGTATGCATGAGTTTGGTCAAGGCTGCAGATGAAGAGCATTGTAAATTTCCAACAAGGTTACAATATTTCTTACACTGTGTATTGTATGAGACTATGAGTATGAGTATGAATATGAGAATAACTTATCTGTCCCAGGATGTTCACAATGCATTCAATAACCCACCAAAGTACCACAGATGAAGAAGACCTCAAATGCATTACTGGGACACAGCAGGAGAATACAGAATTACATAGAAAAACAAATGACTAAACTGTATACTTTGCAGCGTGTTTGTTCATAGGCTTATTCCAGATGTTAAATGCACAATCAGAAGTATAAAAATCATGCTGTAGTAAAAAGAAAATAATAAAAATAACTGATGTCAGCTCTGTTGTAACACTGTCTACTACTATCTAACTCACTTTGCAAAATTTAAGTACTTTCTGAGGACTTTTCTTCCTCTGAACAGGCCTGACAAGCACCTTGAGGTCCTCGGCAGAGTAAAAGAACCGTGACCTCGCAGCAGGGTCTTCCAAAAGTTGAGTTCATGATTTTTGGAGGACGGTGAACTTTGCTTTTCTCTCCTTGTTCACTCTGTCCACGCATCCGCTTGTCTGGATGACTGCACGCCTCCTCCATCTCAACCTTGACAGAAGTGAGACGGAGCTCTTCCTTGACAAATGCTGTCCTATGTGGAAACTCTATCAGCGCCGACAGCACCATGGGGACACCTGCTTGGACTAGCAAGAATTTCACTTTGGATTCCAGACAACTGCTTGAAAACAGGTTTATACATCATGTGTACAGCATTTTCTCTTGTTAAAGCAGGTTTTTGTCTGTGGAGTAATCAAAAACTATACAGCAGAGGTGCCCAAACTTTTTTTTAATCGAGGGACACATCTCAAAACATTCGATGCGGAGGGCCACAGACAAGTGATCAATGCAGTGCGGTGCTTTATACACAGCTTTGACAGAGCTGCTGTGGATTAATAAGGCTTTAAACACATTCGTTTCAGGTCTGTATCACACCGCAATGTGATGTTTGAGGATGTAGTAGTAGAGATAGTTTAATTTGCTGTTAAAAGTACTGCCTATGATCAATTGGGCCGATTCAGCAGGAGGTCTGAGGACCAATAAAAGCTGGTCTGAGGGCCGCAATTGGACCCCAGGCCATAGCTTGGACACCCCTGCTATATGGGATGCAGTGAATCCCTCTATCAACTTCTGATGGTAAGTTTGCCGGTTTGTCACCAACTTACTGCTACTACATAACTGCTAATAATGACTGATTGGAAAGTAGCTGAAGCATCTTGCAATTTGAGGACTTCAGGGACTGGCCTCCTGCTGGTGCCCAGAGTCAGGACTAAACATGGGAAATCAGCGTTTGGGTTTTATGCAGGCCTCTACTTTGACAATGTTTAAATCCAGACTCAAAACTATTTTGTTTAGCTGTGCATATGACTGAAAGGTTTTTATTCTGCATTGTTCTCTTTTAACATTAATTTTATGATGATTCTATTTTTCCCTTATTGCCTAACTATAATTAAACTGCTATCTCTGTGGTTAGTGGGCCTTGCACTTTTACAGTTTATACACTACTCCATTACTGGTACAAATTGCATAGCCCCAACCTTTACCCTTTTATTTTCCATATATCTGCCACCATTTGCATTACCAATAGCTTTACAAGTGGAAAATGTGACCGACAACCTGTTCTTTCACACCACCGCAAACATTTCTATAAGGTTGGATGCACCCAGCGTCAAGAGTGTTTTCAACCTGAGAAGTAGCACAGAGAGAGAGAGAGAGAGGCGAGAGTAACATTGTGTTGGTGAATATTCCTCTATCCTACAGTCGCATTACCTCTCCGGTGATATCCATTTTGGTCAACAGCACGCTGTTTGCACGTTTTCTAATCAGAGCCACTTGAGCTGATAACAAGGCGCGCAGCAAGACATACCTCCCCTCTGTGACTGCTCTCTCCCCTCTCTCTTCACTCTCTTATCTTGTTTTATCTCTTTCTCCCCCCTCCTCTTCTCCCTCTCTCCCCACTGTGTCTCTCCCTTCACTCTTTCATTCTTTCCTTACTTTCAGTTCTTTCTTGCCTCTCCTTTCACACTCCCTCTGTCCTCTTTCTTCCGCTGTTTCCTCTCTCTCCCTTCTTTCGTGTTCTCCCTCTTCTCTGCCCTCTCTGGTCTTTCTTTACTCCCTTCTCTCTTCTTCTCGCTCCTCGTTCTTTATTCTCTCTCTTTGCCCTTCCCTTCCCTCTTTCCCTTCTCTACATTACCTCCTTCTCTCTTGTTTTCTCTCCTCTCTCTCTCTCATCACTCTCCTCTTTTGTTTTGTTCTCTCTCTCTTTCCTCTTTCCTCTCCCATTGTTCCACTTTCTCTCTCTCCCTTCTTTCTTGCTTTCCCTCTTTTCTCCTCTCTCTGGTCTTTCTTTACTCCTTTCTCTCTTCTTCACGCTCCCCGTTCTCTATTCTCTCTCTTTGCCACTCTTTTCCCTTCCCTCTTTCCCCTCTCTTGTTTTCTCTCCTCTCTTTCCCCCTTCTTTCTCTCCATCTCTCTCATCACTCTCCCCTTTCATTCTTTTCTCTCTCTCTTCACCTCCTTTCCCATTGTTCCACTTTCTCTCTCCCCCTTCTTTCGTGCTCTCCCTCTTCTCTCCTCTCTCTGGACTTTATTTACTCCCTTCTCTCTTCTTCTCTCTCCTTGTTCTCTATTCTCTCTCTTTGCCCCTCTCTTCCCTTCCCTCTTTTTCCCGTCTCTACATTACCTCTCTCCTTTTTCTGCCTCTCTTAATTTATTCTCCCTCCTTCTTTCTCTCTATCTCCCTCATCACTCTCCCCTTTCCTTCTGTTCTCTCTCTCTCTTCCCCTTTATTCTGTCCCACTCTGTATCTTGCTCCTTCATCTTCTCCCTGTACATCTCTCTCCACCTCCCTCCCTCTCCCTCCTTTCTTGCTCTCTCCTCTCCGAGTCCCTCTTGCTCCCTCCGGGTACAAAGTGGTGAAATGACATCCCTGGCTCACACAGGACTCAACTGGGCGTGTGAAAAACTCATTTCTTCAGGAACACCTCATATTCCTCTCCAAGCTTCCCCACGAGCCTCTTGACCTTGATCACGCGGCTGTCAGGGGGGAGAAAAAATACCCCTCCCCAGGGTTCTCATTTAGGCTCCATCCACAACAGGCTTTTTTTCTTTCTTCCTTTTTTGTCAGAGATTTAAGAGAGATTGAAGAACAGATATCAAACACAATACCTTCCGCTAAAGAAATACTTGGTCAATTAAAGCCCTGTGTATCAGTTAATGCACTCAAAATTTAAGATACGGTTACGATTATTAGTGTTAAGACAGTGTGACGTTACCCATTGTGTTCGACTCCAGTCAAATGAAGCTCATCGAGGCAGTTATAGAGGTGAATTTGGAGCAGAGTTCTATATTTGGAAAGTAACACTCCTTCCCGTTCACACCACTGGTTTAGCAGGGAGTGGGAACTTATCAAACCTGTTGCTAACGATAACGGGAGCCACCTCAGGGAAAGAAGGTGCCTGATTTGTCTGTTATTAATGTTCCTATCTTCATTTACGGAATGGCAAAATAAAAAATACCAGGATCACGTACAGCGGTTTGATATGAACATTTTAAGACCAAAATGACGAGGCTCACTGCAGCAGTTACAGAGAGAGAGGTGACAATATTTCAATGTAAAATGAATTGGAGCCAGATCACTTCCTATTTGGGAGGCTGCAGCGAGGAGTGTCAATTATGTCGATTTATATACACAGCCTATGGTTTCAAAGACAGCAGGAAAAAAGGAAAAAAATGCAAGAAAATAAAATCAAAATGACCATTAACTATTAAAACACTTAAACTATTAAGATTTTGTGTATATAAAAACTATTACGTATACAGAGAAGTACTAGAGAACAGTGGCTTCATTAGTGAAAAGGGAATTTAAACTGTCCAATCACTCAAATAACTCTATATACACCATGCATTCTGTTTTCTGCTATGGTCCATTATAAATCCTTAAAATCCAAGTAAGTCACTAGTGAACGATTCATTGACTAAAAGACCAAAGGCGTCCAACTGAATTCCTAAAAATGTTATCTTTCACATGAATCACAGTCACTGAGATGCCTGGTGTTGGAAATATACATTGTCCAAGTTGTTTGCACTGGTCTAGACATTCAAGGCTCCTGTCTCTCAGCTTACACTCAACAGTACATTTGATCTCCAGAGCTTTTAGTTGGACTGATGGAGCATTATGATTCATACACTCTAACCTGTCAGAACAATTGAGACTAGTCTTTGCTTTGACATGAGAAACAAGTGCATTTACAAATTCAATTCAACTTGTAACCTCATGTACTTACACTGCAGAGGTGTAAATGTATTTATTGGGTTACTTCCATATGTGGTATCGTGAATGCTTTGACTTTTTTTTTTTACACCAAAAAATGTCATGAGGAACCAAAAAGTAAATAAGAGTTTTGCAGTATAAATAAGAGTTTTTTTTTTTAAGCAAGGCAAGTTACTGACTGGCTGTTTTGCAAGAAGTTAAGTAAAAAATAGAAAATAAATAAAATAATTGTAAGTCCACATTGTCAACAGCACACAATTACGAATACATTATGAAATATAAAAAAAAAAAAACTATTACAAAAAGGTGGAAGTGGTAGGAAAAAGCAGCTCAGTTGGTGTTGTATAGTGGCTCATAATGGGCTGAATATGGCAGAGAGAGCGGCCACAGAGCTGCTGAGGGGCCGGTGGGGAGCTGCCTGTGAAGCGACTATCAAACAGACAGAGACAAATGTTCGGAGTAGAGGACAATACTGCCTCGAGCACATAGGGGGCAGTGTCACTCTGTCAGAGCTCTGGAGATAGATGGGAGAGGAAGACCGCCAGCTAGAGTAGAATGCTCAGAGGAGTGAGTGAATGAAAAGAGATCATTCTTATGTACATGGGAAAAGTCATCCTAATATTTAAGAAATATGGAGTTATTATGCATCAAATTAACATAAAGAATATTAACATTAAGAATAGAAAGAAGACAGAAACAAATATGTGTAATCCCTCATGGAGTGGCCTATGGTAGAAAGGGTTTCCATGGTAATTATCTTGACACTGTTTTTGAAATTCTTACATTTTTTAAGACCTGAAGTCAGTCAAAGTGCCTCCGATTCTGTACAACACTAAAGGTTATTTTTGTCCTTTTAAATGACTGATGTATGTGTACATTTTTGAAAAGGAATTTGCTGAACCCAAGTATTGTTTTTATTGTCATGTCTACCTTTAACATCTCTTCTACCACAAAATTTATTATTTAAATGTCTTTGTATCGTCAGCCTTTATTACACTGTTGAGCTTCCTAAATGGTCTTTCTCATTACACAACACTTGCAGTCGTCCTTATAAGTCCATACAAACTGGATCTGATTTTAGGGTCATAAATAAAGTCAACAGAAAAAAAAAAAAAAAATAAATAAATAAAATGAAATAAAATGAAAATAATAATTAAAAAAAAAAAAAATAAAAATCATTACAATCTCATTTAGCAGTTGGTACAATGGCAAATGTGTGTAGATGAGGTCTCTGAAGCATCTACAGACACTAAAAAAATCAAGTTCTGAAAAAATCAAGTTGTTTTACAAAGAAAAAAAAAAAAAAAATGAATAGCAACATCATCAAAACTTTAACCCCCGAAAAATCACCTGTCTGTAGCTTACGCTGATTACAATTTGCTTGTTGTCCATCCATCCATGCCAAGTTAAAACAATAGAAACTGATTTGAAAGAATAGTAAGGTGGCAAGAGTGAACATTCTGAACAAAACTGACTTCAAAAAAGGAATAACTAGTGTCAACAGCACACAAAATCAACTCCACCACAGCACACTGAACTGATAAATGCACTAACAGCTCATTCGTTAACACTTAGCAGCTCTATTTTGATCCCCTGATGACAATAACAGACATTTACATGGCAGCGCCTCCACTTCCCCTTTGTTTCCTTCTCCAGCTGGTGCAATGACGTCACAGTGACTTTTATAGCTTACATATTGTTAAAGGGACTATAGTACACAATTTTCTGATCTATGTTAGAATGTTGTTTCCTCATCAAAAACATACCTGAAGTTTTGTTTCATTCTCACGTTTAACACACAAATCCTGCATATTTAGGCTGAGTTCTTCTCTCAAACGGAAAACACTCTGTTCCACCTGGTGATGTAATGTGGTAATACAGAAAGTGGTAATACAGGAAGTGCTCCACTGTGTTTTTAAACTCCACACACCTTCACTAGAATCATTTGGATGATTTGAGACCTGGAATTGCCAATCACTACTGAACAAAAATTAAAAGGGAGCTTCATGACATCACAAGGTGAAACAGAACATTTTTCGCTTTGGAGGTGTAGACAGACTAATAATACATAAAGGGTTACTTCAAATGAATGAACAAAACACAACTCTGGGTGTGTGTTTGATCATGTAACAACATTATGACATGACCTGAAGCTCACATGAATCCATTTTGTGTAATATAAGACCTTTCATGTACTTCAATACAGTACATGAAAAGTCTTATATTACCTATATTATGATAACTTCTTTGAACGATATGTCCAAGTACGGAGGCTATTCATCATTCATCCTTGGTGTTTCAGACCACGTAAGCTTAAAGTGGTGGTTCATGAGTTATTATATGAATTTATATGTGCTACGTGTATACAAAATGGATGTATCTTCTTGGTCCTTGCTCTGACCATCTGTCTCCACACCTGTCCCCATCCACTGTTCTTCTAATTTACCATCGCCCTCCACCTAAACTAAAAAGCATGTAATGTATTTGACTCCAGCTGCCTTTGTTGTTCTTCATACATACATATATTTAAAGGTGCATATGCTCACACAGGCCTTGAGCACGTATCAGATGTTGGGAGGGATCTAATGGAGAATCTCCATAACACAGATGTCCCAACAGCTGATCTCATTCAACCTGACTGCCAGCAGCAGCCAACGTGTGACTCTGTGTCTTTGGGCTTTGTGAGGAAGTGCATGGGGTATGGCATTAAGCAGGTGGCATACCCTGAAAAAAAAAAAAAAAAAAAAAAAAAAAAAAAAAAAAAAAAAAAAAATATATATAATATATATATATATATATATATATATATATATATATATATATATATATATATATATATATATATATATATATATATATAATAATGTAGCTTTGATGAAATAACAAGATTTTGGCTTTAATTTTATAACCACCAAACATTAATTAACGTCTAATGAGTGACAAAGAAAATGACTGTTAAAAGGGCAACTATTTATTTATTCAGGATGGCCCAAAAGTCACTGACACTTTTAAATCTTCAATAGCTCCTATAATTTTTTAAGTTATACTCACCAAATTTTAGCAGTAGGTAAACTGAACCTTCCCAGATTTTTGGCAATATATATGGCTATAATATCACTACTTAAACTAGGGGAAGCAAAAATTAATAATAAATAAATAAATATTAATCTTTTTTTTTTTTTAAATCAGCCCGATCCAACACACTTTGCATAACATTTGAAAGCATTTCTGGCCTTATGGCTCTTATTTGATCTTCGATATTTCGTTTTAAGTCATTTATTGTCTGAGGTTTATTCACAAACACCTTTTCTTTACGATAGCCCCACAGGAAAAAATCAGGACTAGTCAGGTCTGTGGAGATCACATACTGCCCCCTTTCTTTGAAAAACACTTATTATTCCTTTAATGGCATTTACGCTTGGGGCATCTCTGGTATTAAAATGTCGACGGTAACACCACTGTGTTTCTGAATTTGACCCATGTGACTCAAAGTATCACTGTACAATGAGGGTTCGTTCCTCGGTGCTATATTTGCTCACATTAATGTCGGAAGGGCAGTTCTAAATGAAAAGAGTTATGCATTTTTTTTCAACTGTCAGTGACTTTTGGGCCACCCTGTACGTCCTGTAGTGTTCTGGTGTAAGGAAACACACTGAATTTCATCTGGTTGTTCATTTTCTGAGCACAAGGACTACTGTAGACTATAGCCCATGCCGAAAGGAGAGCAAAACAACAGCAGTCCCAACTCACTAGAGCCAGTCTCCAAAACAGACCAGTAACTTATGAAAAGAACCTTCTTATCAACTTGTCGGCATAGCAACCGAGTGTCACATACAGAAGCCGTTACATTAACCCTTTAAGGACTGAGCACATTATACACCACTGTAGCTCGCCTAGACTTTTACTCTTTTTTAGTCATAAAAATCATGTTAAAGGAAGTATCAGCATGTACTTTTGTCTTTTTTCACAGAACAACCTCTATTTTACATATCCATCCTTATTTTTTCTTTGATGCATCAAATAACTGACTGGGAGAATCCCAGCAGCACCTGTGCTCTGATTGGTCATCTTCAAGGGACAACGTAAGCACATTACCGTAATGACAGTAACATATTTAAAGAGCCCCATGCCTCTGCTTTAAGATACCGTTTGAATTTACATGAAGCACAATTGGTTGTGGAGTTATGCTAATAGGGTTAAGAACAACAGATAAACAGTTACAAGAAAAGCAAAAAGTGTCAACTGGAATTTCAAATATGAAACTCAGCTCCAGATTTGCCCCTATAATGGCTAGCCTCAATGAGCTTTGGCTGGAGCCGAACAATATGCGTGATGTCACACTGGCTTAGTTCTTCTTTATACATCTATGTTCTTCATTATACGTCTATGAATACATACATATAGTGCAATAAACGTCCCAAGTTGATTTAAATGGTTTTCCTGAAATGCCAAAGTGTGGACAAAACATTTTAAATTCAGCATGCGACCAAACTGTAAAAAAAATAAAATAAATAAAAAATCTATATTTAACTTGATAAAAAATGCCAGAGTTGAAAGCTAAAGTGAAAACCATGCAGATTGTTGTTGCCTAGGCTGTGTTTGTTCTTTCTGAAACTGTCACCAAAATCATTATGATCCATCCTCTGGGCTCCTGAGGAACAAATGGTAAATAGAGTGTTCATTTAGCAGTCACACGCTAATGGCACTAAGCCAGCCAGCTTCGGCGGCTGGTGCCACTGGGAACAATTCAGAATGCAGTGTTATGTTACATGCACAAACGTGCTGTTTGACAACCATTGTATACATGAAAATACAATTCACCATCACTGCAAACGCTAACCACAAGGGGACAATCTGACTGGCACTGTGGGCGGATTAGGACTGGATAGGTTTCTTTAGGCTGACAGTGATGTGTAAGTACTGCACTGCATCAATGGATTGCAATCAACTCCGGATAGCATTGACATAATGTATCATCAAATAGAGGAAAAGCAGGTGGTTGGACCCTTTTCAAGCAATTATAGGAAACTGAGGGTGATTTGTATATAGAGAAAAAAACAGCCATCTTGTATGACAGACAGACTCCCATATACTTACAAGGGCTTCAGTAATTGGATCGAAGGTTAAAAGAGACATAGTGTACAACAGTGACGTTTGAGAGCTTTGAACCATGTGTGTTTTTCCTTCTCATTTACACTCTCAAAGCTGTATTTTGAGTGATTCATGCATGTTTCAGTCATCTTCATTCTACGGCAATCAAGACGCCATTGCTCCGAAAATTACTACGAAAATCACTTAGTTCTCCTTTTTTCTTAAATAATAATACATGTCAGGTTCATCTGCGTCACAAAAAAAAAATCCACTGCTCGCTACCATGGTCTGTATTTGACTACAGTATGAATCTGGGTGTGAGTGTGTGGTGGTGGTGGTCGGAGGGGCCAATGGCACAGATTGGCAGCCTCGCTTCTGTCGGTCTGCTCCATGTTAGAAAGTTGTTTTAGATCAATGTTGCGATTTAAAACCAAAATATAAAATAATCTCTCTTCTATGGTCACTATAGTAAACAAAGGCATTATATATTCTTTAATGGCAACAATATTAGAGTCTTAGTATGTCTTTGCATCTAATTTAATTAGAGCTAAGGTTAGTGGAAAAGTGAGGTACTCAGATAAAGAAAAGAACAATGCAAACTCCTTAAAGTCAGGAACTCAAACCATGGCCCTTCCACTTGTGCAGTGACAGCACTATGCACGATTACATGAATGTGTTTGTATAAAAAACACATCTTGCACTTGTACATTAACCTCCTAAGACCCGAGCTCTTGCGTGACATGCTTTATTAATTTCTCATTATTATTTGGGCAGATTGGGACCTGATGAGTGTAAATACAAAGAATCATCTTTTTACATTATGTAGTTTCTGAGAAAAGTGATGTAAAACAAATGTCCTCATATGTGGACATTTTAATCATTTTGATAAAAAATTATTTGAAAAATTATTTGCAAAAACTATTTATTAAGACCCTGAATACAGCAACATTTGTCCTGAATGTAAAAACAAAATGAGAAACCACAGCTGTGCCTCTTGGAACAATGTGAAGTGCTGCTGACAGGAACAGGAAGACATGACCCTTCACAAAAAAAGCCATTTATTTTAAATTTAAATCTTTAAAGTTGTTTATTTTTATAAAAAATAAAAAAATAAATAAAAAATAAATATTCTAAACATTCTAAACTCTTAAGAATGTTCTAAATTGAATATATTTGCATTGTTGCTGTTCTTGTTTGCTGTTATTCTTCTTCTAAAAATCTACATTGTGGCCTAGACAACCCAAAATGTGTTGTCCACATATGTGGACGCCAGGTCCTAGGAGGCTACGAGTTGTCATTGAGGTTTTGTAGTTTCATGTTTCATTGGGTTAGACTTCGTCCTTCATGTGATGGACAGGGATTAGAGAGATCAGTCTCAGATGAGAGGGTCTGATGACATTACACCAGTATATGTGTGTGTGTGTGTGTGTGTGTGTGTGTGCGTGTGCGTGTGTCCGTGTGTGTCCTCAGGGACAATTACAACGTGATGGACTCTCTTTGTCTTCCACTGTCCTGAGGTAGGGCTTTAGTTATCTCACCATATATCACAAACCATGCTGAAGGTAATGCATGATTACAAATTAACCAGGGAAACAAGAACAACATGGATCAATAGATAAAATTTGAGTTATTACAAACTTTGTGAAGATGATCTTTCCATACTAAATCAAAGATGTTTTTTTTTTGGTTTTTTTTTCCCCCCAAATCTTAACTTTACAAATTAGATCTGTTTAGCCCCAGTGCAGAATTGTTAAAGCAGCTTTTTGAGGAAGCCCTGCGCTGTCTGTATTTCTAAAGCAATTTCATCAATGGCAAACCCGGACGAGGCACTGGTGCATTGTAAACAGTCTAAGAGTCATTAGCATAAACTCGTCCTTGCAAAGAATTAGTGTTTGGAATGAGTTAGGAAAGAGAGACATTTGTTTGGACCACAGCTAATAGTTCTGCCTTTAGTTCTGCTTCTAAAAAAACTGCATAAATTATAGTGTCAACCACATTACGTATTAACAGTGATCAAACTGTGCTTATTTAACCTCCTGAGACCTGGCGTCCTCATATGTGGACAACACATTTTGACTTGTCTAGGCCACAATGCAAATCTTTAGAAGAAGAAGAACAAAATACAAGAACAAAAACAATGCAAAAATTTTCAATTTTAGATTTTTTAAGAGTTTTTTCAGAATATTTCAGAATATTTCAGAATATTTTTCATTTTATTTTATTTATTTTATTTATTTTATTTTATTTTATTTTATTTTTTTATTTTATTTTATAAAGGCATATGTCTCCTGCATCTGTCAGCAGCTCTTCAAATAAGACACATTGTTCCAAGAGGCACAATTGTTTTACACTCCGGACAAATGTTGCTGTGTTAATAGTTTTTTGCAAATCATTATTCAAATGTTCTATTAAAAAGATTAAAACGTAGAACAAATGTCCTCATATGTGGACATCACTTTTCTCAGAAACTACATAATGTAAAAGGATAATTCTTTGTTTTTACACTAATCAGGTCCCAAACTTCCCAAATAACAAAGAGAAATGAATAAAGCCACGAAAGAGCTCGGGTCTCAGGAGGTTTTAAAATAGTCAGTGAAGATATTTATTTAATTAAAATATTTCCATAAAATACTGTCAAAACTCAGTGACAACATGTATGCTCCCATAAATAAACAAACCATGCAAAACTCATTTTGTCTTTGAACAGAAGAAAGTTTTGGAGACAAAGACGATGAGAGGCTATAGAGAGATAAGTGCTAAAAGATTGGTCTGTAGATTGGACACGGGAGAGCTAGCAAAGATTAAATCAGGGGACAAGGTGAGAGGGTATCAGATGGTAGCAGCACTATTAAACAGTGAGAAGTGAGTGAAAACAGGCCAACAGCACCCCCACGATTGAATTGGAGGACAAGATCGAGGGGTGTCAAATGGCATTATTAAAGACAGATAAATACTGATGGATGGCCCAGATAGCTATACACAATGGGTAAATAGATAGGCAATGGGGCAGGCAGTGAAGTGGGAGATAGGGAGGGGAAGGGTTGAGGGTCAGTGGAGATACAGTGAACAGGGGGTGAATGAAAAGATGGCAGGAGAGGAGAAGAAATGAGAAAATGACAGAGCGACCAGTAAAAAAGTGGAGCAAAAATGAGTAGAAAATGGGGTTGGAAAGGTGCGAATTGAAGGGCGATATAAAGGACAGAAGAGTAGGAGAGCGTATAGGAAAAACCGGGAGAGGTGAATCACGCGTTGTTCAATCATGGACAAAAGAATCAAATGTATTTTGAAAAATGTGATGGATTTGAAGGACATTGTAATCTAAACTTTCAAATTTAGACAGATGTAGCCACCAGAGACCATGGGATTGAGCAGAAAACTAACACAAAACCATTACAACGACTGACACACAAGCACTGTAGCTGATTTTTCTGTCTTAAAAACATGAATTTGTTTTAAAAGGTATGTGGAGGTCTAAATCTATTCCTCACTTACCTCATTACTCACTGCGATGAGTTAATAAGTGCATTTCACAGCTTTCAAAGACGAGAGTGGAGTTTAGCTGTCACTGTAATGCAAACAACAACTAGCATGTTAACAGTACATTTCCTGATTCCCAGATGAACAAATAAAGGCTTTATAACTAGATGCACATAATACACAGTGCACTTATTTTGACCTCAAGAGCTGCTGATACAATATATGGGGAAAAGCAAATTTTTTCAGGTATTGTATTGTGTGCAATGAAATTATAGTAAAAATAAATCAATTTTCCTAATACGTGTGCGACATTATAGTAAAATGTAGGTCAGTTTAACATGAAGGGTGTGGAAGTCAAAATTAGAAATTCATAGAAAGGATAGCTAAAATAGCTCCGTAATAATGTCTGCTTTATGGGGTGAAGACGGCACGTGTCCTTGTGCTGGATTCGCTGAATTAGGAGTGGCTCTTAGACCTCATTACCCCATTTCAGAAAATAGGAGAATGGGCTATTTTAAACAGCCTGTGGAAGCTTTCTCATATTTCATGTGTAAATAATCGCCGGTGTATCTCAACTCTAAATGGACAAGGATGATCTACTTACTTCAATGACATCACTTATTTCATTTGACCAACATAAAGGTAATATGACATTTATTATTATATAGTGTATACAATTTTAGTTCACTAGTCCAATTTACAAATATTAGTGTAATCCCTCAATTGTCCCAGTATGTTCCATCCCATAAGAAAATTTTATTATGTCAACTGGCATTTTTGTGATTAATTATTCAAAATTTTACTCACATTATATCTTCATAGACCCGCAAATTGCAAGGCTTTTCTACTTTCAACATCGTAAGCAAGAATTGTTTACGCTTTTCTTCCCCAGCTTCTTTCTCCTTTTCAATCTGGTGTGTTACATCTTCATCTTGTCCCTGCAGATTCCTTACCTCTTCGGTTACCTCTAAACAAACACACATATGTATTCAATGCAGGATCACAGCCCCTGGACCACTGCTCACTGCCTAATCGTCCGACTGTGGCGAGTGAGTACAGACAAAATGAATGCATGAGTCTTTTCGGGTCAGATGGGACATGCTAGCTTTTAGGACAAGATCGCATTCATGAGACACAAACTACTAATAAATAAGGCCCAATCCCAAGTTTCTTTTGTACCCCTTGCTCTTAGCCCTAACCCTACCTCTTCCACAGCGGCAGAGCAGGTGGACCGGGGCGTGGACTGTGCGAAACATGCATCTTATGTTCTTATAAATGTCATTAAAGTTCTTATTGATGACATTTGAGAGTTTATTTCACCAGCACATTTCCTTGTTTCTTGAAACTCCTCCTACCCGTCAGTAGTACATCTGGATTTGTTCTGTTTGAAGGGGTATACAGCCCTTTGCCTTACCCCTACCCCTCGCTGCTGAAGAGAATTGGGATACCCCTCCGTCTCTTGTGAAGGGTTAAGAGGCAGAATTGGGATTTGGCCTAAGTCTTCTATTGGTGCATCCATCATATTCTTTAGTTACTTGAACAGTACAGAATAAATCTATTGTAAGATGTGGACTAGATTCACTTGGTCTCACACAGGTCTAGCTCTGATAAACAGACTGCGCCCAGACTGGAGTGCAGAAATAGCTTCGTGGTCCTGTGTATTTATATTTGTACAGTACAGAGGAGTTTACAACTGAATGGATTTGTATTTCCACAACTATATGTCACCAAAGTGTAAATCAGTGTGTTTGAAGCCATCTGCTGTGCTCGCTTCTGCATTAACGTATTGAATATTTTCAGATATATATATATATATTTTTTGCACTGAATGTGGTGGACGTCGGCAGAAAGGAATAGATTTCTTAAATGTTCTAATAGATGTACTTACCCAATGCCTTATAAACTTGGAATGATTTGCCAACCTTATGAAATACAAAAGGTGTCTCATTACCTATGATTTGTTCAGAGGAAAAATATAATGCAGGAGCTTGTTGGATGTGTCCAGTCCGTCCCTCAGGACAGTGACATAGATATGCAGCCAACCATTAAACACCAGTATCCTTGGCTCTTTACATAAAGCCTCGATACTTTTATCAGGGGACGATCTGTGATTGAGACGTAGCTCTTCACCATCTGTGTGTTATTGAACATGTGAAGGCTGCAGAGGTCTCTAGACAGCAATTCAAAGAGTGGAACTTTGCCATAGAGAAATCTTAGAAATGTTCTTGCATTTGCACTTTCTGTCCTGTGATAATGTGTGCGTGTGTGCGTATTTTTAAAATTTAATACATTTATTTATTTTTTGGACAGAATTATGGCACTGCAGTGGCAATGCCTTAACTCTCGTGAATCACTCTTGTCAGGTAGACTTTCATGACCAGCTTTTTCTGGATACATTTAATTGCAAAGTTAGATGGATGCATAGTTGTATATTTTATACAACTTCAATGCACAAAAAAAAGAAGGTTGTAAGCGAAATGATTTGTTTCCCTATAGATCCAGGTCAGAATAACTTTAACCTGCCAGTGAATGGAACTTTCCAGCCCGGTGGCTTTAGAGTCACCTTAAAACCTTCCCCTGACTTCCCTCGATTCATCTGACATTTATATTGATTGAATGAATCAGGCCTTCCAGAGCTGACTGACTTCAAGGCAATGTATTACTCAACCTGTTTCATTTCTGAGGGATACAAAATCAAATGTCTCATTTCCTTTTCATGAGGTTAGTTTAGAATAAGGTAAGTTTGATATTTAAGTCAATTTATGAAATAACCTTGCACTGTGTTGGGACAGGCCAGGGCCGGCCCAGCCTATAAGCAGACTAAGCAGCTGCTTAGGGCCCCGAGGCCACCAGAGGGCCCACAAGAGCCCATACATTTATATTGAAAATAATGATTGAAACTTTTTTTCTGGAAACTAAACGGTGCCCAGGTATGTATACTAGTCTAAATATCCTTCTTACACGACTAGATGTGTTTTATGTTCATTAGCTAGACATGTGCTTCCTACATTTATTTTCTAATCAGGCAGTGGTGTGGACAGCCACGTATTTACACCCGCGTGAAGGACCCCTCCCCTCCAGGTGCACCTTGGGAGGGCTGAGGCAGCAGAGGGACATGTGAGTGGATGTTTTACAGACTAAAAGACTTAAGTTAGTGATGGGACAGTTTATGAAGAGCCCAGAGGAAGATCGTTTGGGGACAGGATTTTTCAGAGAGAACTCGAAATATGCCACCATTTTACACCACGGGACCTGCAGATAACACAGTGAGGCTGGATGTGTATAAATGTGCACACAGGACACACCCCAGAGGGACAGAGGACACAGGTGAGTCCGTTTATTACACTGGCTGTTTTTGGTTGTGGCTCGTCCTTTTGTCTCTAAACATCAGATGATGTGAGTTTAGTTAAAGCAGGTCACTATTCTTGTGTCACATCAACGTTGGTTATGGCACAAACCTCTGTTACATCTGCTGAACGAAAGAACGACCTGTGAACGACTCCTGAATGCTTTATTAACGACTCATTAATACGGATGCACTCATACCATGTTTTGCAAATGAATACGAGTACTTCATTTTGAGTACTCGCCGATACTGAGTAAAGATACCGATACCAGACATTATTTTTACTGGTGTTTGATTATAGTAGTGAGTCTAATTCATTTCATTTTATAGTATAGCCACTTTTTCATCTTAGAATACTTATCTACTGAAATCACTGTAGTTTGGTATAATTCAAATATAATTTATTTAGATCTGGTCTAAAGCACCTGGCTTTACCGCCTCCTCTTTGCAGACTGCGCTCCTCAGAGCTAACTGCTAACGCGCTAACTGCTAACGCGCCAACTGCTACAGAGCCACTGTTAGCATAACAGTGACTGTTGTGTTACTTGTACCACGGCCACTTTTTCACACTTATGTTCCTGCTGTTCGTCTTTTAAAAGCTCTGAACTTGTCTAAATGTGTTTGTCCATTATAATAGTTTGATCGCAGCACAAGCAAATAAACGCCAGCGCACTTAGCAACGTTAGCATGCTACTACTGTAAAAACACAAGCACTGCTAGTATCCTCTGTGAACTATAAAAGCCTTTAGAGTCCTAAATATTTGTATATGTCATGTGACAGTCACGTATGATCACAGCTGTGCTTAATGTGCTGAACAGTGAATGTGCAGCTTTATGTCCAGATCTCTGCTCTGTGGAGAGGCGAGCTGTGAGCCTCAAACAGCAGCACAGCTACAGTGGTATCGGCTTTTGGTATCGGCAGCTCATTGATGAGTATGAGTACAGCACCCAATGCTGGTATCAGTATCTGGGCATCCATACTCATTTAATATGCGCATTTATCTCCCATCCAAAGCCTGACAACAAACATAAAAATTATGTGATCCTAAAATCCCCTTTTATTTAATGTTCAGTCCTTCCAAATGATCTGATGATTATAAATCTGATGATTATAAATCTGACGTCATGTCCAGGCTGTTTCTCTTATGCAACTCTTAAGAAGTACAAAGTAGTGCTCCAAGTTGAGTGATATGACTTTGAAGTTAGAGTAGCCAAACAAGGGTACACTATCCAGTACTGCACTTTATGAGAAATGTAAGCCCATTTTAGTCAATTGGAACACATTTAAATGCGCCAGAATTTAAAAATTTCTCTGGCAGACCCCCCTTCCTTACACGTTTTTATACTGTTGTACTTGTGGCTATTGCTTTTGTGAGCCTCTAGAATTTTCAGTCTTTTAACAACTGGTTGTGATTATGTTTTAATGTTGTCAAATATGAATAGGTGGCACTGAAGTGGAGAGGGCCCCTGGGGGACAATTTTGCTTAGGGCCCCCTAAAGGCTAGGGCCGGCCCTGGGTCAGGCCTACAAATAGTGGCCAGCATAGGTCAAATAAAGACACACTAAACACGTTGAACAGTCTGCAATACTCTGATGCTGGGGATGGTGAGCAAACATTGATACACACTGAGCTACTACTACATAAAGTCTTCACATAAAAATTTTTTCACTCAAGTTTCCCGTGTTTTTCCCTCCCACAAAATAGGAAACCATGACTGAACAATGATTGTGTTTCAGCGGTCTGGTTTTACATAGTGGTTTGTTCATACTTTGAGCACACAGTCCTTACCTCAACTACCTGCAGGTAAACCTCTTATTTATGTCTCTTATCTCTGTAGGTGTGCCTCATATAACCACTTCCACTCACCCATGGGAGAAGGCAGATTAAGGATTTGTCATTTTTGCCAGAGGGGTTAACAGAGACACATGGAGGGGACACACACAGGATTGACAGGAATGAGTCACAAATTAATCCTGCAATATGGGCACAAACACTGAACAAGAATTTGGACAGAAAAATGTCTAGACAAGCTTGGAAGCTGCCAAAAAGCAATATTAAAAAGAGCAAAAATTGAAAGACCTTTGTTGCAACACATTATTGCTCATATTGCACGTTGCGTGATTTGATTTGCTCCACAAATCTAGGGCACGGAACAGTTTGGTTTTAACCCAAATGTGATATTGATAGGCTTCTCTCGGGTTGGCTCAATCACAAGAGTGCTTGGTTTAGTTGACAATACTGTTGTGGAATGTAACACGCTGAACTGGCACATCAATACATCTTGGAGAAGGCTGGAAGGAGTGGTTCTTGTCATGAAATAATTACAAAAAGTGTTTACCTCATATATTTGGCATTGCAATCGGCATTGTTGCAATCAGCCTTGGTATCAATTAATGAGTAAAAACCTACAAAAAACTCCACTTTACATAATAATGGAGTTTTATGGCTTTCCTGGGTCCCACAGACAGAACGGTAGAACTCACAAAGACATGTGTTCACAACTATTGCTACAGCAGCATGTTGAATCAGCTGTACTCATCATTAGATGTGAAGTTGATTCATGAGTGCGGCGCCCCTCTCCTCTGCCCTCCTCCGCTCCATCACTCTCCTTTGGCAGGGAGGCAAGGCTACTGGGCCACTGCAATAAACAAAGCCCCAGTAACGCACAAGCGCAAGCACAAGTTATTAATGTGCATGGTAATGAGGTTGTTGATGGATGGTCACAACAGAGCCTGCTCTGTTTGTTTGTGGTTACCGTATGCATGCTTTAATATGTTACGTATAATAGGTGCACTAACGGCTTCATTCATCAAGCCAATCATTATGGTGCAACAGTGGGGAGCTGTGGAGCCGAGCTGGTTTGTTATCTCTGTAACGAATAATGGCCCTGGTCAGTGGTTATGCCCCTATAGTCATATCAAACATTTATTATATGTCTTTATTTATGATATTCTCATTTATTGATTCAAGATATTTCATTATATTTGCACCTCTTCCCCACAGTGCATGCTTCTAACCTGAGTCCAACTGATGTATCTGTATGGGACAAGTGTGTCAATGTCAGTGCATCCCCGTCACGTCCCTCACCATTGATATATCGAAATCAATTGCCAACGTAGTCAACTTTTCACTGAGCATGCGGCACAATTTTGCCTTTAATTTAGTAGTGGATTTTTCTGTGTATAATTCTGTTTACAGTATATATGGTTACGGACATAGACTGTATAAAAAAGTGGACTACAGGAGTGTGACGTCTCCCATAGCGTTCAGCTTCAGTCAAATGAAGTTTTGTGAGGTTAACAGCTACAGGGCGAATATGGAGCTGAGTTTTATATTTGGAATTCCGACTGCGAGTATCATGGCAACCAAAGAGCCAATCCGAGCAAGGATGTTGAAGGTAACACCTCTTCCTGCCCGCACAGCTGGTTTAGCAGGTAGTGGGTGCTTAGCAACGCTGTCAATCAAACCTGTTGCTAACGCTACCTGGAGCGACCTCTGGGAAAACAGGCATCTGATTTGTTTGTTATTAATGTTCTTATCTTGGTTTATGGATGCAATAGAGACATACAAATACCAGGATCATGTAGAGCAGGTTAATACAAATATTTTAAGACCAAAATTATGAACCTGAAAGCAGCACTTACCGAGAAAGGAGTGACAGTTTCAATACAAAGTGAATTGGAGCGAGAGTTGACAGAGTCGGAAGTGTGGCCATGCTCACTTCCTATTTGGAACAGCGGCTAGCAGATTAGCTATGTCCATTTGTATATACAGTCTATGGTTATGGATAATATATGCATTTGAGGGCATCTTTGCACTTGAAATGAGATTTAAAAAAAACAACAAAAAAACAAAAAAGAAAAACCCAAAACATTGCATTGTGTTCCACGAGT
The DNA here is from genome assembly GCA_019594935.1 of Periophthalmus modestus. NCBI lineage: Eukaryota > Metazoa > Chordata > Actinopteri > Gobiiformes > Gobiidae > Periophthalmus > Periophthalmus modestus. Next base: position 10,366,202 of record JAIEZT010000068.1, read on the forward strand.
CTCTCTAACAAAGATAAGTTTTGTGTGGACAAGTTAACATACAAACTTGTTTCCCTGTTGGGCCTCTCCTCTCCCCCTCATCTCCGGGCACCATTATCTGTTAAGCAGATAATTTACTGTCTGCAGATGGCCCAGGCTGCTGTCAGGATGCGAGTATGTCTGGGTGTCAGAGAATGTCAAGGTTATTTCAGTCAATTCCAACCAAAATGCAAGTCATCCTGTACTTGGACATCCGTGGCAGTGCCTCATGTGGCAGCCAGCAATTATTTTAAAATACACAAAAAATACACAGCTTGCCTCGGTTCTAGAGCTTAAGACATTTTGAAACTGGAGTATATTTATTGGTGTAACTATGTAAATAAAAAGAGGTGAATGACATTACTATCTATATACAATATTAATATAAAATAGTACATTGACTTCCAGCTCATTTACATTTTTTTATAGGCTAAATGTTTGATTGATCAACAAAAATGGTGGATGTTGTTGTCCAAAACCATCTATCCGCCATTTGAGGTGGTTTCAGATGGGACTAAACATATTGAATGTGAAAAAAAACCCAAAACAAAACTTTGGACAATGAATACAGAACAAGGGGCATAAATGCTGCCTAACACCTTGAATGCTAGCCTCAAAAGGTCAGACTGCTGGAGAGTTGTTGTTGTACTGTATTGCATGATATTGTTTTGTTTTGTACTGCAATTTTGATTAAGTAAATGTGCGTTTACAGTGCACATTTAAATATAGCCTAGAGAGTATAGCAAACAATAATGGTGGCATATGAACTGCTTGACAAATACAATGAACTCACTTTTTGGGATGAATAAGTAGAACTATTATTTTTGTGGCTCGGTTTGACAGAGGGAAGATATTTCAACTATGACTTTGTTGACAACATGAAAAGATAGTGATTTAATGTTTATACTGTCAACAAAAAATCACATTTGAAGGGTACTTGAGAAGGTCCTTTCAGTGATTTACCTTTACCTGTAGCACAGCTCAATCTGTCAGTCTGTCGCTCAGAGGAGTAGTCACCCACCCGAGACACCCCCCATCGATGGGTGCTCTCTGGACACCCGCCTCCTGCCGCTGCTGTATTCTTGTGCCTCTCTCATGTGCCACTATGATCAAAAAGTGACAGCGATCCCCCGTGGCAGAGAAAACCAACACGCTGGGTCAGAAATTCCCCAGTGAAAGGCAGTAGGTGCGACAGTGTACATTGACGTGTTTGTATTAGGACAACATGTGGTGACGGTGACAGCTGGAAAAGAGACATAAAAGGATTCAAGCTCAGAGGATGTCAGCCAAACAGACAGAGGTGGACATGGGGAAGTGGATACAGAATGGACTTGTTTACTGCACTGTGGATCAGCTTTGCTCTCAACATCTTTTGATATAATTTCTTGCCATTTTCCAATTTTGTTTGATAGGACAGAGCATAATTGCTAAATGGGTGAGAGAGAGCAAGTGGGAGGAGACAAAACAGTTGGCGGCTGAAAATGAAGTCATGATAAAGACTTTAGTTTCCCTGTCTGACAGTTCTACCACAAAGCGACAGCATTTCAAACTTGTCTTTTCACTTTTTTCATGGCTGATGCAATACTGTCCATCCATCCATTTTCTTCCACTTATCCGGGTCCAGGTCGCGGGGGCAGCAGTCCAAGCAGGGACTCCCAGACTTCCCTCACCCCAGACACATCCTCCAGCTCCTCCGGTGGGACCCCAAGGTGTTCCCAGGCCAGCCGAGAGACATAGTCCCTCCAGCGTGTCCTGGATCTTCCCCGGGGCCTCCTCCTGGTTGGACATGCCCAGTACACGTCCCTAGGGAGGCGTCCAGGAGGCACCACCTCAGCAGGTTCCTCTCGACGTGTAGGAGCAGCAGCTCTACTCCGAGCTCCTCCGAGCTTCTCACCCTAGCTCTAAAGGAGCACCCAACCACCCTGCGGAGGAAACCCATTTTGGCTGCTTATATCCACAATCTTGTCTCCGGGTGGGTGGGGAGTCCTTGTCTGAAAAGCTCTGCTGATATTTTCATTATTTTTTCCAAATTGTATAATATAAACAGCCCTTTTAACCACAAACATATAAGAAAGCTGTGTATTCATGCTTGAAGTATTCAAATAAAGTTTCATATAATACACACACACACACACACACACATACATACATATCACCAATAGCCGATGAATCGACCCGATATATGGTTCTGTCTCCAGTTCTGAGCCACACAATGGTACACAGGGTGATTTCTTTTATAAATTCAACATGAACCTTATTTCCCAAATGGTTACAGCTTCACAATGGAGCCATCTTTTATGTTGTGAATATTTTATGTCTTTGCCCTTGACCATCAAAGCCACACATGTCCCCAAATGACCCTGGTGTTTAGAGGTAAGTCATTTCTACACTTGCTGCTTTCAAGTTTCCAATGAAAAACTAATCTAAAATAAAATTATGCTTTTTTCCATCAAAAGGAAGCAATCAAATGCATGTTTTTTCACTAAAAGCTTCTACAATAAAAGCAATAATATGTGATATCACTTTACATGTAACACTTGAGTCAGATGCTAGTCCTAAAAATAAAGGAATCTAATTGTGTCTGCGGACTGTTCCAGTCGCGCTCTCCCCCTCACCTCCAAAAGCATTATACACCTTTAGACAGCAATTACTGAGAAACAGATGTTTGTGAAAAAACAAACTACAGCCGTGCACAGTACAGAGTCCTGGATCTAAATTTAAGGACAACGGGCTTTGGTGAGTGTCAAAAACTAATTGAACTTTTTTTTTGCAGGGAGATTTCTTTGACATAGAGGCAGCAAATTGAAGAAAAGTAAGACTCTGTCTGTGCATTTCACACCATAAACTTGGACAACATGTTCACAAAGGCCAAAGAGTCGTAGCAGTAGTTTTCCTACTTTCCACAAGGCTTTTTACACCTGAAGCCAGGATCAAATATCTTATCATTTTTATTGAGTGACCTCTGCTGCTCGGTGCGGCTGTTGACACAAACTTTTCAAAAAATGCTTCTGTCAGAGGTTGAGTTGAGGTTGACTTTTCACCTTTCGTTTGTCCTTGGAGATATTCTCTGAGATTTCTACTTATGAGACTGGTCTGTGTTGAGTCCAATGTACAACTAGTCCAGCTGTCATACCACTAGTTTAAAGTGTTTATGAAGTGAGGTCCAGTTTATGTCTAAATTTTTAGTTATTTTGGAGAAATTAAATGTAAATTCCTATTTGTTTCACATCAAATTTTGTATATTTAAACAGAGATGCTGATTCGGATTGGAAAATGTGTCTGTTAGACTTAAGTGTGGTGAAACATGTTCAAAAGTTGGAGACCAAAGACAAATCAGAGGATACTATAAAATAATGACAAGTTTCGAAGTGAATCCAAGTTTGTCAAAGTCAAAATTAAGTTCTGGTGCTGATGGTGCATTCACACTTGCACAACACCATTTCAAAATCGGGACTAGATTACAACTAAACCTGGAGCTAAACCTGAACTAAACCAGGGCTAAATCAACACTAGAACAGGACCAAACAAGGTCAACATCAAGACTAAACCAGGCTCAAAACAGGACCAACAAAAATGAACTAACTATTACAGTCCAAATGGTTCAAAGAGAAATGTTTAATCTCAAGTCCTCATGCTCAAAAGTCCATGATATAAACTTTAAAACAACAGTCTGAGGCTAAGATTTGAGTCAGACCAATTGAACTAGTGGCTTAACTCAAGTACTCAATTAATCTTTGCTTTAGAGAGCCTTCAACTTCTCTCAGTTTCAGCTTTCGTCATGAATGCTTCACACAGTCTGGAACATGGAGGACTTTAACAGGACAAAAGCTCATTATGTCGCCCAGCGTGTTGTTGTCATCACCTGCCTCTCCTCCCGCGCAGATGAAAGCCAGAAAGATCCTTAAATAGACAGATCACATAACTGCATTGGGATGATTTTCATTATGATATAAGTTCTATATATAGGCTCTGTAGCATTCTTGATTCATTCATTGTTCATTGTTCTTCTGGCTATACTTTGTCAAACAGATGTGTTAATTATTACTGTTAAAAATGTCAAATGTCTCTTAAAAACAAATTAGTCAAAAGATGAATAGTTGCCCTTCTTCAGTACTTTACAAAGATATGAATCTGAGTTCAGATGTGTGTGATTGACAGGTGAATTAGCCAATCAGGTACATGCATCTGTATCAAAACCAATATGACCAACAAGCTCCTTTTTTACACATGTCATTGAAATAACCTAATCTGATAGCACAGTACTATCTGAATCTGTCTCGAGGAGTTATGACCAGACTGATAAAACACAGCGATATCATTCGGGACCTGCCAGCCAGCTATTGACGTCTATTGGTTTCTCTGTCCAGGTGAGCATTTCCCCATAGAGTCTTCAAGGCTTTAACAGCAGTACTGGGTTTGATGATCACGGATGGATGGCTGGATAAGGGATGTTTTTGTTGGCCTTTGGTCAATAGGTGAGATGGCGCGGCTTAAAGAACACTCGATCCTGCAGCTAAATGCTCAAGGACAGAGGAACACTTATAGGCTGCTAAAGCACAAAAACAAGAGGAATGCTTTTGTCCATGTTTTTAAAGGTTACCATTTATATTCAAAACATAATGAATTCTCTGGCCACAAGTTGTTAGTAAAATAAATATTGAAAGTGCCAGAGTTAATGCATTTGATAATAAATAGCTAAATAGTGGAAACTACATTACAACACCCCCACCAGACCGACCTGCATAGAAACTATTGCAAAACACTTTAATTGCCTTCGAATGATTGCACTCCAACCAAACTAGAGCACTTCCTATTCAGACAAAGTTAAATTACAAAAAAAAAAAAAAAAAAAAAAAAAATGCATTCAGAAGAGGTCACGCTGAACTAGTGGATTTTTATTTCCCAGACACCATTGTTGTTGAGGATATGCGCTTTGGCAGAACTAGAATCAATGATCTCCCAGTTACTGGAAAAATGCTTAACCCACTACACCACATCCATTCCCAGAAAGATAAATCATCTGCTTAACATTATTTAGATATATTGTGCCTGTGTCTGCTAGTTATATTATATATGACACCTCATTATGTTATAATTAGTACATTTTGAAATGCAATATTAACAAAATAAAACAACTTAATAAAAGAAGTCTGCTGATTTCCGCGTCAGAAAACTGTGGTGCCCAGTGGGATCTAACATTACTAACATTACATTATCACCGATTTAGAAAATAAAATTGTTGGCGGTGAAAATGGGAGTTGACTGGCAGAATGGCATCTTGAAAATAAACGATGAAAAATTGCTCCAACATGCACAAATCACTCCAACTACATACCAGGTCCATTAAAAAAAATAATGAACTTTGAAAAATTATTTTGAAAATCAAGGTAATACACAATCTTTTACCTATTTGTCTGATATAAATGAACCACTAGGATTGCACAATATATTACAATCAAATCTTAATGACACATTGAGTGGCCCAGTGTAATTAAAACACAAAGGCTGCACATACTTACATGATAGAATGCTCTCTGCAGTAGAAAATCTTGCAAATAGAGGAGTTTTTTTTTAACTCGTTTAGATCAATTAAATGAATTTATTAATGAATTTAATTTATTTTTTGTAAAGCCCAAAATCACAACACAATGAAACAGACATTGGTCAATAACACAAGCAGATTAATCAACAGAAAACAGACAAATGGATAACTCTCCCAGAACATCTCTCCTTAGACCCTCCTTCTTAGCAAGTAAAAACTCAAAAAAACCCAGAGAGAAAAAGGGCAACCTCGAGGAGAATCACAGTGAAGGAGAAATGCACTCTCATGGACGGGCGGCTGCAGATGTGTCCAGGACTAATGAGCATCCATTTGCAGATAGAATTCAACTTTGTAGGGCCAGAGCCCACTCACCTAAGGGACAGAGGGAGGCTTATCCACTGGAGAGTAGAGGTCATCCAGCCAGGTGAGGGAAGGGACGATCCGGATCCAGGGAACAGGATCAGGATGATGGAACGGGAATCTTGGAGTTGTTTACAGTTACAATCACAAATATCTGTCACAAAAGCATCACAATTAGATGTTTTCAGAAACTGTGCAAGCCTAACCGCTACTATATTATATTACTAAGAAGATCAACAAAAACACTTACTACATAACAGAACGATTTGCCCGCACAAACATGAATGACAAGAACGCCTGCGGTAATACGACAGGCAACAAAAGCATTTGAAAGTTTGATGTTAGACTGACAGACCAGCTCAGCCGACTCAAAGATTCTCCTCAACACTGACTTCAGCTCTCTACTTTTGGTTTCATGACGTTTGCATCACTTCCTTTGTCATTTCTTGTGTGGCTTTTATCTGACAGACAGATTCAGGGACCAGATGGACCAGTCTGGGTGAAAGATGGCGTAAAATGTAATCCCCTCACTTTCAATCATTACTTTGTCATTAGCAACCGAGCTCTCACTGCAACCCAAACGATACTGATTACAATTCGCAGCCTTATAATTGTTAAGCAGACAAAATACTCTTCTCAAGGACAAACCTTGATAAGTAATTTTGCCCAAACGCTCGCATAATGTTAAAAATTAGTGAACTATTTTGAGCCTATCCATAGCGCGTTGGGATTTGACGGAGTGATTATACTCGGGTGAAGTCATGCATTGTGGATCTCGCATAGAACTGACTTTGTTGCAGAGAAAAAGGTGACGAGGTTTAATTATAGCCGCTGGCAATACATTTTTGCAATTGTTGCTAGAAAACCAAGTAGTGTGTCCCCCCCCATCTCAATTTATCAGGACACAACCACACAATGCGAGAGTACCTCATTACGACAACGGCGGCCTGATACGGTTGTCGTAGAAACGTAAACAGAATGACAAGATGAGCCAAAAAATTATGTTGCAGGTACATTTATTTAGATTAGCAACATCTAGGTGCGTAACTTCAATCCACCACGTGTAACTACTGTCTTATGGATTTGTTTTGTTCAAATACAACTCCAGTATTCATCACTAGTCTCTACATTTATGTTTGCCTATAGCCTACACACTTCTGTCTGTTAAATCGCCTGTCATCTTTGTAATCCACTTGACAAATAGGGCACAAGGTAATAGATTTTGTTTTGCAGCAGACACAAAATGAGATTTCCTTAAAAAAATGTGTCATATAATTATAGAGTGACATCAGCGTTCAATCTGTCAACACGAGGCCTTAAACACTCAAATCACTCCACTGGTGTTTATTATGAAAACAGCTGAAGTTTTCCCGGTTTACTAAATATGGTCTTTGCAAAGTTTTTATTTTCATAGATTTTGTCATTTTGCCAACTGTTCTTGCTAAAACTTTGCAGAGGTTGTAAAAGTAATAGACAAATGTGTGGGATCAACAGTAAGACACAGGCACAGATAATGCTGCTTAATAATGATGTTGTTATACACTGCCTGGCCAAAAAAAACCTAAAATCGCCACCTGGATTAACTAAACAAATAGGTACGAGCCTCCTCCAGTTCGTCAGGTGTAGGTTCAGCAACAGTCTGTGCTCAAAGAATGAGGTCAGCTGACTACCTGAATATACTGAATGATCAGGTTATTCCATCAATGGATTTGTTCTTCCCTGATTTCGCACTGAATAGCCCGATCCAACACACTTTGCATTTGAAAGCATTTCCGGGCTTATGGCTCTTATTTGATCCTCGATATTACGCTTTAAATCGTTTATTGTCTGAGGTTTATTCACAAACACCTTTTCCTTAAGATAGCCCCACAAGAAGAAATCGGGACTAGTCAGGTCTGCGGAGATCACATACAGCCCCCTGTCTGTGAAAACCACTAATTATTTCTTTAATGGCATTTATTCTTGGGGCATCTCTGGTATTAAAATGTCGACGGTAACACTGCTGGGTTTCTGAATTTCCCATGTTCTGAGTTTCCCATGTGACTCAAAGTACCACTGTACAATGAGGGTTCGTTCCTCGGTGCTATATTTGCTCATATTAATGTCGGAAGGGTTAGTTCTAAATGCTCCGAAAAAATGAAAGATAAATATTCAGAAACAAAATAGTTATGATTTTTTTCAACTGTCAACTGTATTAGAGTCTATGACCTTTTTTTTTTTTGGTGGTGACTTTTCTTTTGGCCAGGCAGTGTAGATTCCAAAACATTATTATTATTTTTTTTTATATTAATGCGTACAAGAAGCAGATATATAAGATTTGAGACAGACGTGAATAGCGTGATCATAGATGTGTCTCGTTTTCCAGCGGATATGGCAATAAGGGGAAGAAAATATACACTGTGCAACCACAAGTGCTACACATGCATTCATTATATCCACCACAACTTCCACTTTGAATGATGAATGAAAGCGTGTGTTGCTCTTTGACACGTATGTAGAAATAAGATCAATGTTAAAAACTGACTCAAATGCAGTGGTGGAGGCTATTTCCATGGACCTAATTAAAATCCAGCTGTGATTCTCCAAAAAAGAAAAAAAAAAAAGCCCATCAACTTAAAAAGCCCAGTTTTTATGGAGGGGAACATCTTGATTTATGGACTGGCCATCATTACCCACTCCACAATGTGCTGGTCAGCTACAAGAGCTCGTTCAGCCATAGACTGTTACTGCTGCGTTGTTCCTCTGAGAGACACAGGAAATCATCCCTGCCTGCTGCCATCAAACTGCTTAAGTGTGCTGTAAAAGTCTCACTGTACAGTTCTTATAATGTTGTAATGTACTGTCCATGCCTCATTGTTGTAAAAATGTATATAAAGATGTAAAGATGGTACTATATTTTTCTAATTGGAGTTAAGTAATATATCCAGCCATTTTCAGCAGTCTAAGCAATGATTCCCAGACTTAAAAGGCCTTAAAAAAAAACTTAAAAAGTAAGTTTATTATATTTTCATGGAGGGTTTAGTTGACTTCTTCTTTATTTTACTGTAAATGTTCTTAACTTTATCATTTTTGATATTTTAGATACTTCTGCTGGTCGGCTGCATGTCTGTAACCAAAATAACTTACCTTTGGAGATGAATTAATTTTAATGTCATTCTGATCTGATCTGATTAAATGTCAGTAATAAAAGTTTTACACAATACAGGACGTGACTATTCTTCATTTGAAAATTGGAAAAGCACTAGACTAAATTAAATATTACGTTATGAAGAGCCAGATGGTGAATAAAGTGAAAGTCAAGGTGAGGTCGAGTGAAATTAGTAAGTTTGTATTCAGCAAACTTACTAATTTTAGTATCCAAAAAGTACGGCCAGCTCCAAAATTTAAGTTTAAAATGTTAGCGTAGTGAATTTTTACATCTCCAATTAAAATGAGACTGCAGGCTGTGCTTAAACCCCGAAGTTTAAACACGACTACTCCTCTTTTTACAGACTAAAACATCGTCAAATGTAGGTTTTACAATTGTTGAATATTTGACCTCACAAGATGAAGACATAGCTACACTTGGCTGTTTATAAACTTGACAATTTTACCCTGCAAATGCTCTTTTGTGCAGAAACTCCTATTCACTCTCTCACATTCTCCAACACCCAGTTTTCATTTTGTGCCCATTTCATTCAGCCGTCGCAGCAGAGACAACATGCTGTTACCATGGCGACCGCCTCCCCTCTTACCTGTGTCGAAAGGCAGTGTTAACCTGACAGGATTTAACAGCCTCAACTCCAAATGTGATTCATTCATTCTTGGCATATAGAACAGCGCTCTACGTGATTAGCATTCTTTCCCATTTAGTTTTGCTAAGAGCGAATGAAAGCATCATTAGGCAGTTTAAAAAGGACTGGATCAAATGTGTGCCGATATTAATTAGAATATTCAGATTTGGATGACATCACCGCAGTCTAAAGGGCATCTATTTGAGGTGCAACCATAGACCGGATAAAGAAGTGGACTAAGTGAGTGTGACGTCAGCCATAGAGTTTAGCTTTAGTCAAATGAAGCTCATCGAGGGCAGCAGTTATAGAGGCGAATTCGGAGCCATGTCGCATATTAGGAATTCCAACTGTGAGTATCATAGCAACCAAAGAGCCAATCCGGAGCAAGGCTGTTGAAGGTAACCCCCCTTCCTGCCCGCACCACAATTTTCCAATGTAAAGTGAATTGGACCCAGTTTGAATGGAGCCAGAATAATAATAATAATGAATTTTATTTGAAAAATTCATTATTATTATAAAGGCCCTGTCTCCCATAGTGGAGAGTCTGGTCCTAGGCTGGTGGAGGCAGTGAGAGGTGGATGAACGAAGATTGCGTGAGGTAGTATGTGGGGTGAGGAGCTCTGTAAGATAGGCCGGGGCAGTTCCATGGATGCATTGATAGGTAAGGAGACAGATTTTATAGTGTATTCTGGACTGGATAGGAAGCCAATGAAGTAAACGGAGAACAGGGGTTATGTGGTCATATTTGCGCCTCCTCGTCAGGATCCTCAGCACAATTCTGGATGTGCTGGAGCTTCTGCAGGCTCCTGCCGGGGATCCCCGACGAGGAGGGCATTACAATAGTCAAGCCTAGAGGAGACAAAGGCATGGATCAGTTTTTCAGCATCTGACTGGGAGAGGGAGGGGCGGGTGGGAGCATATAAATTGTAAAGAGTGTTGGGCCAGGAGCCGACCCTTGTGGCACTCCACAGGTGCACTCATGATCACACAGCAGCTTAGCTACGTATGTCCATTTATATATATACAGTGTATGGGTGCAACGTCAAATTCTGAGGTTACGTTTGTAGAATTTGCAATAGCCAGGCCACATGAATTGGCATGAAGTTCAACGTCTTTTGTTGTGGTGAATTTTTTTGTTCAAAAGTGTTGGCATTATTCAAACACACAGCTACAATTTTTGCCAGTTGAAAGGAGTTTAAGACACAATGATAAGGTTCAACATTTGTGAAATTCCCCTTTTATTTCCTCTAAAAAAAACCCTCCAGTTATCAGAGTTGTTCAGGCTTCTTCCCTCTTTCCTAAATTATTAAGTTCTTGAATACGTGAGCGCATCGCCTCTAAAACTAGGTTCAAACCAGGTCTAAAATAGAGAAATAGAGACAACAGGATGTGAATTTAGGCAATAAATGATGCTATACCACTGACATAGTAACACACGAGCAGATTTAAACCACAAAAACTATTCCAAATGTAGAATATTGTAAAAAAAAAAAAAAAAAAAAAAAAAAAAAAAAAAAAAAAAAAAAAAAAAAAAAAATCATGAGCTACAATAAATAAACAGCAGAATGAAACACCTTAGTACTTAGTTTGCATCTGTAATGAGTCATAGAAGTTATTAATTCAACCTTTTACGACTTAAATCTTATTACATAACTAAAAAATGACCATAAAATGTCCCAGTTGTGCAAAGAAAATGTACACATGATAAATATTAACCCACAAAAATATTATTCCAACTGTCATATATATGGAGTTTATATGATTCAGGAGCAGAACCACGCCTCAACCTCCTCCTGCTCCTCTCCACCGAACCACAGTTCACCTCACCCACACCTCTCCCAGAAGCCCTATTTATACAAGCCTGTCCTGGCATCACCGTCTGTCTCTGCTCTCTCGACCCGTCCCTCCCACCCCCGTATCTCTCGTTCATCTTTCGGCCCGAAGACCTCACCATCTACAGAAAGAGGGGAGGTCCTGAATCGACTGGGCTGACCGCCTGAGACAGAGCCCCCCATCTCGGGTCTCTACCCAGCCACCACATCTTTTCATACCATCTATAAACATCTTTATCGTTTAGCATGGTTGTGGCGTGGTCCTTGATAGTGAATGAAAGATAAGTCGGTATGGTAATTATAGTGACAGGCGTACATATATAAAGCAAATACTACAATACCAGAAAAACTTATGTAACGCAGTACATATAACCACTGGCTGAGAAACACTGGTCTACACAATTGCACATATCACATGAATGTATGGTTGCATGTGCGTGTGGTACATGTAGAGTCCTCACCTTTTGCTTTTCTCATGTTTGTCCTGAGTAGAATAAGTTGTTGTTCACAGATGAGCTTTGTGGGTATTGATATAGATCGATAAACAATTACTACGCTCTTTGCCTGCTCAGGTTCCATTGAGCCTGTGTCTGTGCCGGAGGGAGTGAAGCTGCTATATACTTCAACCAAGAAAAGAAATCTTAAAAAAAAAAAAAAAGAAAAAAATGAAAAAAATTATAAATAGACATCCATAATTAGGCTAGCATTAGGTAAATTGTTAGAATGTTGGGAAATTTTTTGGTACTGTTGGAATGGTATATAATAAAAGGAAGCTATGTCGTAAATATATAAAGTTCCATCTAAATGCAGGACGATTTACATGCAAGAAAAACGTGCTGTCTGCTCTTTGTGCATTATGGTTGTTACATGTAACAGCATGTAATTTTCTCTATATATTCACATGTTCTTGTCACGTTGGAAAAACTGGACTCAAGTGCAACACAAAGAGTGCAGGCAAATGTCTTAAGTGTAACGGAAAGTGTCCTACAAACTGGTAGTTCAGAATGTTGTAAATCTGAGGAATACGTCTTATTTAATATTGAACAGAAACATCTTCCAAGACTGGGAATTCTACAAGGGAAACAGGCTGGGGAAAATAAACTCAAGAACAGGTGACTCAAACAGGGACAAGGCAGATTCAGAATTTCAGGATATATGTATTTCGGAAACAGGGCTTGAGCGTTGCTGTTGTCAGTTCAACAATCTTGCAAGAACTAACTGAAGTGAGGGAGTATATATAGGCAACCCTGGGATGATTACCAAAATGAGAGGCAGCTGCAGGGAAAACCAGGGAGGTGACAAAAGAAGGACTGGTACATGGAGCTGGATTGGGGGAAACAGAACTATCTGGCAGAACTATCACACTTCTGTCCATGTCTGATCAGGTAAAAAGATAAATAGCAACATGGACAAAGTCGGGAAAACTAGAGAAAATTTTATGAAATGTGTAAGCTATACTAACAAATGTCCTTGAAGCTATTTTACACCATTTCTGCAGAATTGGAGCTATGGAAGATGTATTTTTTACTGCACTATGCTACTTTTTTTCATTGGCAGTGATCACATTTAAAGTCTGGGGACAGTATATCCACAGAAAACCAATCATCCCACTGCACAATAACTTTTCTACGAGGACAGGGTCAGAGCAGTGTGGAGGCTTCATCAGAGGAAGGCACTCGTGAATGCTGAAGTTTGAACAACATACCTCTGTGTATTGTATTTCTGCGGTTGGCCGCTCACAAGGAGGGCTTATTTGGATCCTTCAATCAGCTCGAGGTGGAGTGTGTGCTGAACAGGGCTTAGAACAGAGACAACAGGAACCATCTCATCCAGGATGCAGCGTTCAAAGGTTTTCAGCGACTTTGTCAAGTTGTTTGTTTTTCAAAGGAAGCTTGATGTTGGAATATATATATAAGCAACATCAAAAATAGCATTTGCAAATACACTTTTTTAAACTTTAGAAAATTTTCAAAGGAAACTTCAGAAATATACGTAAGCGACCCCAAAAAAATAGCTATGTAAAAAAAAATATTAAACAGATTTTTAAATATGGTCCATAGTTGTTTTTTTAAATCAACATGTCAAATCTCTATGTTTTTCAAATAAAATGTAATTTTGGAATAAACATGAGCAAAATGGCTTTTATAATTCTGGTGATATGCTGATTTGTTTTCAATCATAGTTTCTTCTTTTATTAAATTCTGCTTTTCAACTAGTTCTGCATGTTATACCTAGAGCTTGGGAAGGAATGTCCAAAAACCACATTTCTGTCAGTAGTGCAGCACATACAAAGGGAGACATGAGTCAAAACAATATAATAAATTAAACAGAAGTGCCTAAGTGATGGTAAATACATTTATCCCACTATAGTGTCAGAACGATTAATGACGACAGTTACAGTTAACCAACAATTATCAATGTGCACTGCCCTTAGCAACTTGGCATCCCCACCAAGCTCACTCTGGTTTTATTCAACAGGATTTAGGGGAAAAATCGTGTTGAATAAAACTACACTGAGCTTACATTTCTCTGCTGAGTAAAAGTTGTTGCCTGACCCACCGCATCACTGTCCTTCGCTGGCTCACAAAGAGAGGCTTCAAATCTCAGATGTCGATCTTGTATGCAGGACACTTTTCATAACTGTTCACTCCTTTGGCAGCGTCAAGGGCATCTTTTCAGCTAAGATTAAACTTCTTAAGAATAAACTTAGAAGAGCCAGGATGCTAGGCTCTAGCTATAAAAAAAAAGTGTTTTTAGAGTTGATTCTTAAAAGTGCATCACTTTTCACCTGCTTGTCTCCAGATGTTTGCTTGGAATGATCCACAATATGGCATTAGACATATATATATTTCCATAGATATAAACAAGTGATGTCATCATGCACAGTTACAGGTCAGATCTGTGGAAAGGCAAACCCACTGAATGCATGTTTTTAATATTGTGATGTATGTATTTCGAATAACGCCATGCTGTGGTACACAGCAGCAAAGTCAGTCCATGAGACAAGCTACAGAAAAGTGAATGCAGCATTAAAATTAGTTGCAATAACCTGGGCTGTAATGCTTTTTGCTTTTGTAAAACACTTTATTTTGCTTCTACTTGTTCTCGAATTCAACAGTGATGCAAATAAACAATGCAGAGACATGCACTGATTCAACCAGTGGCGAGGGACGTTAGGGCTTTAGGTTCGCCCGCAAATTGCTTTGGTCAGCTCATGTTGTGAATCTATTAACGTAGATTTACATTCTCATGCACATTGTAGCACACAAATGGCCCACAAATATGTTATATAACTATGCATGTATTCACTTGAAGGCAAAAAAAGGGGTTAATCATTGCGTTTTTGGTATATTTTAGGGATTTGAAGACTGCGTGTGAGTTCCTAGGGGTCTAGTGTGTGCATGTGTGAAAGTGTGACGGTGTTTGGCAGGTCTGGGGAGATGCCTGGGGGCTGTTTCTCGGCTTAAGAGATGAATTATCTGGGTCTGTGTTTGCACGAGCTGGAGACAGACACTGGGAGGAAGCAAGATGCCCGATAAATCCACATGACAGAAATTATTCTCTATACTAGTCCAATGGGGGTCATCTGGTTTTCCATTCATTTAATTTAATAGATTATTTTTCCAGACCAACGTTTAGTTTGTTTTCATACCTGACAGTTTTGACTGCTCACTAGCGGTCTTCTTCAGAGTGGTCATGTGATGTTGTTGTGATTTAAACGGGTTTTAGTGCGGTCTTTCTACCGGTGGAAGCAGGACAACAGCGTCATCTACAGTTCGACAAACATTGAGACAGAAGACAACAAACATCGTCACTGGATTATAGAGGCAATTGAAATACGTGGCCACTGAATTATTAACCTGGACAAGGGGGCTTTTTTACTCTCACACACCTGAGATAATGACCTGAAGAAGTCGAACTGCAGATGGTGCTGTTGTCCTGCCTCCACCAGTAGGAAGACAGCTCCAAAACCTGTTTAAATCAGCTGACCAGACACATCACTGCAACATCACGTGACCACTCTGAGGCGCTAGTGAGCAGTCAAAACTGTCAGATATGAAAACAAACTAAACCTTGGTCTGGAAAAAGAATCTATTCAAATATTCTCTAAACTGTACAGTATTTAAAATGTTCCAGTGGATAACTGCTCTTGGTTAGGTAATTAAAAGTTCATGTAACCTCTAATATATATATCAGTCATTTTAAAATGTGAACTACAATTATCTTTGGGTCTCATTGAATAATTGACCTGACACTTGTGCTGGTCTTTTGCGCTGACAGACAGTTAAGAAATGTCAGGCCTGATAATGCCCTTGTGTAATCCTTGGTCAAGCCCTCACAAGAGAGTATGGGCACTGAATAATTACACATCTTCTATTATGTATTGTACTGGCTTTTGGGGACCTTGCCATTGGTATTCCAGTGCTAAAATATATTCAGGCCAAATTTATGTGCATACAAAACACCAATGTTAAAAACTCTAGAGATACATGTGAGACAAAATCTAGCACAATCAGATTGATCAGTCTGGGGAAGGTGACTTTAAAAACATGGGGAAGCACTTTCTATATTACAACCAAATGACAAAGGTGGAACCTGCTTATTTTGCTTTGCCTTCAATGTTCCACCTTATGGCATCAACCTTGGCTATCTCCATGCAGACAAGGAGGCACCAGAAAAGTTGAGCCTTGAAGCAGACCTTTTCAACTTTTCAGAGCTTTTAACATCCTCCTGTTTCTTCCTCTCATTTACCCTCTCAAAGCTGTACTTTAAGTGATTCGTGCATGTTTGAGCAATCTTTAATCACTTAATTTCAAGACGTCATTGCCGATCAACCCTGTATGGCTCTAGTATGTCTTCTTTAAACTAAATCTGCATATTTAGCCATAGCTTATTCTGAAGCATTATCAAAACATTTATCACTATTCATACAACCCCGATGACCTCAACAAATCTCAAGCCCAAAGCATTTCTAAAGGAAGCCTGACTGAAATAACCCAATAGTCCTATGTAAAGTGCTTAATATTGTTTTTTTTTATGTTAATGTCGCAGCATGAAGGATAAGGACGAACTAATTTTTCAGATTAAAGCTATCTCAGTATGCTTTAAACTTAAACATCAATGGTGCGATTTACTTCCCTCCTCTTAAACAGAACCTTAATCTCATACTTGGTGCATGATATGAACTAATAACTCCCTCTCAGCAGCAAACGCTTGGAAAATACCACTATTTATCCTCTGTCCTCTTTCTGAACTAGACAACAGCTCCTGGTCATAGCCGTGTACTCAGACAGGAGCTGGCTGACACTATCCTCAGGAACTACTTCAACTCTTCTCCTCTCAGCTCCAACATACTAACGCTAATCCTCTCCATGGTTATCTCTACGGCACAGACGCTAAGTACTGAATCACAACCGCATATTCACTATGATTATTTGAATCAGTCATGTTTGTTTGCTTTTTTCCTTTGCCAACCCTGTCCTTTTTGATATTATAGCATTTCAGAGTAAACTTTGAGTGACACTGAACATATAGCTGGATTTATACAGGACGTGAACAGTAACTACAGTGCAGCTGCATAATATTTAAATAGCTGAAAGCCTTCTTTATAGTGAAAAGATGTCAAGTTTGCCCTCTGAATAAATCCAGTGGAAGAATTATAGTTTTCATGGGTGTTAAATATGCAAGTTATAACGAAGAATGCTAAGAAAAACATCCTATTATTGTAGCTCTTAGGTCAAAATAAGACAGTTGAGTACCGTCTGCATTTAATTACAACATGTTCTATAGTCAGGTAGTGCACTGTTAGCATGGTAGTTGTTGTTAGCATTGCCGCAATGACAAAACTCCGCTCTGGCCTCTGAGCGTAGTGAAAAGCTCTTATAAACTCACCGAACTGAATACCTGGGATGCTCAAAATGCACAAGTTAAGTGAGGAATAACTCATGATCAAACCGTTTAAAATGAGCCAGTTCTGTTTTTAAGATTCAGGTTATAGTGACTTTGAAGCTGCATAACTTTTGTAAATGCATTTTCTTTTGTGAAAAAAGTCAAACTGCTTTGTGAGGTCCACATCTAATTGCATCACAAATCCCTGAGAAACGCTTCGGGATGAGTGCTGATCGGCTGTGATGTAGTTTGTAAGAGCTAGAAACACGTTAGATACCTGTTTCCTCCTTCTGCCTTTTGAAAATCAGGTGCCCCGGCTTTAATTTGAGTGCATTTTTTTTGGCTTCACCACCCCCCGCCCCTCTATCTATCTGCTGGCTTTTTACATTCCATTGCTATCTCTTGCTTTCATTACAATGCAAGAGAAGCGAGAGCAGTCTGTCATGAATTTTTGCGTGTGCCATAAGAGCATAACATTTCTGCAAACGTTTGATAATCGTTGAAAAATGCCTCTTCGAATGCTAAAGTGGCGTTGGGAGCAGGGCTGTGTGTGGCGTCTCCTCTTAGTGCACCGACACAAAGCTGAAGTCCATAGTGAGAGTACGTCTGGAAAACTCTTGCGACAGTGGGATTTATTGCATCTTAATTATTCAAAAGTGTGTGTGCAACGTGGAATGAGAAAAGAGAGTAAAGACGGGCAGGGAAAGTAAAGAGGGGAGGAGATAAAAAATGAACGACGAGATGGAGACATTTTTCCAAGTCAGACTTTGTTTTTTTAATCTGGATTATAATTTTAAACACACAGCAATTATTCATCTCAAGTATTTACTATGCTTTGAGAAGATGGAGCTTGGTACGGGTAAGAATAAATTAGTTTAGCTTCAAAGACTGAACGCTCTTACTACTGTTTTTCTATTGGTATTTGTTTTGTTGCAGAAGGCATATGCATATTCTTCATAATTTATCCTCATACATGTAGACCTATGTGTAACGAATGGTTGTACAGTACTTATAATTATATTCAGTAACCATGTTGTAACATTATTTACAGGATACAATGACTTCATGAGGCAATCCAATGCAGATATCCCAGTAATTATAGCTCTCGATGGCTAAAATAGAACAAAATGAACATTAAATTGCTTTAAATTGGCTGTATGTTGACGTGTATATAGTGTAGTGTGGATATGCATGTATATTTTAGCTCCCCCTTATTCAAAAGTAAACCCTGTAATCTCCGCTGAAGCGCAAATGCTTTCTTGTGGGTCCTATAATTACCCCCTGGTGGCCACTGGAAGCAACATGAAAAAATATTTTATACCCAGTTCAGTATATAACATTTGCTCTTCTTAAGCTATACCCAGTTTCCATTTTAATGTAAGACTTTGTTGCTCAGTACAAACATATATCTGAAACATGTTGCGTAGAATAATATTTGTTTCCAATGTCTGAAGCGGCGGAGAGAGATGCGAGAAGGCTGCCAAAAGAGAAGAGAGCGCACAGGAGGGGGCTGCGGACTGCTGCTGACTTTGATGATGACACACACTGAATGGAAGCCATGTTTTATTCTGATGAGAAACTTTGAATGTGACTAAACCAAGACATGCATGAAACCAGCCAATGCAGCGCTCTCCAGAGTAATTCAAAATAGATTATAAGAGCGTAGGATGTTGTTGTGCCCATAAATAATTCTTGTGTACGGCGCAGCGCTCAGGGGGTAAAAGCAAAGCAATAAGAAGTATAAAGCAAAATTAATAAGTGGTTTTAAATGGGTTACTTTCTCTCCAGGGTCACTTAATTATTGCAAGGCTAAATGTCAAGTGCTCTTTGCAGATATTGGTAACATTGGTTGGACTTGAAGAAAAAAAATCCAATCCACAACAAAGTAAAGGAACATGTGGAATGTTAAGTGTTGTGAAAGGTTAGGTTTTATGCTTGGAATATGTATTAACTTTGCTTCACTTTTTAACTTAAGGAACCAACAAAAGTAACAATTGCGAGTATTTTTGAAGTGTTTTTAAAGTTCAAACTACAGCACTTAGTCTGGCCACTATGTTACCACTGCAATGTATATGTTTGAATAAAATGATCAGCTCACTACTGACCAGTCTTGATCTTTTCATAGACAGTGACCTCCACACCAGTGACGTGAGGTTCATGTCTGGTGAGGCACTGATCACAATCAGATTTACAAACATGTAAACCAGGTGTCGGCTAGTAAATCTGGCCCTGGGCCAATTTCTCTCCCAGTAAGTGACTAAATAAAAGTTCCGAAGTCCGTATGAAATAGCTGTAGTAGTATGAAATAAAAAGCAAGCTGGTTTTGTCTTGTTTTTTATCCTTATTCTGGTTCCCCAATTTTCAGTCAATTGAAGTTATTAAATTTTGTGGCGTTTTGTACCACTCTGTTTGAAAAGAGTCTTTCGTCCCGTCGTCTGGAGCAAACCATTTAACTCCTTTAGCGTTGGTTTCGGTCCTTTAATTATAACCTCCTGCTTCGACTGAAAGTCCAGTTTAGAAAACTGCTTGAGCTTTAATACGTAATCTTCCTCCATTTAAAAAGTAGGGCCAGACATGAAGAGCTAAGCTTGATTTGCTAACTTTAAATTGTAGCTTGCTGTAATTATTTTGCGGCCCCTATTCTGCGGGAGTTACAAGAATCCCTGGGCTCACGAGAGCCCCCTACCATGAGGCAGGGTAACTACGTGCCTCACCCGGCGCCTTTTCACAGCTGCTTAAAGCAGCAGCTTCACTGCTGAGCTACAGCAGTCAGTCCATGTGAGGCACGGACGGCCGGTGCCTCACCACACGTCTCTTCTCAGTATTTGAACTGTAAAAGTAAAAATTCAGTGATTTTGAATTAAAAAAAAATTAAAATTGCAAAGTTAAATAGAAAATAACTTTATAGTACAAGTCATTGGATAAATATAACCATTTTATTTATTTTTTCTCTGTGATGCCTCCCCTGACTGCATGTCACTACTCCACATAAACATTAGTAGCTTGGTCAATACAGCAGATATATTCACTACTGCTACTGCTACTGCTACTACTATTCTTTTCACTCACTCAAATACATCATCCACCACTATCAAAAACATCTATTATAAGCATGCCTGTGCAATCAGCTAATTATCACATACACTTACAATAATGATGACGCATGTTACGACAGATTTCAAAAATACATTTCTTCAGAAAAACAGAGATGGAGACACCTACTTATAGTTGCATCACTACAGCTCTACTTAATTATTACACTCCTCAATACTGCAACTGAACACCACAGCCATGAAAAAAAAAAGTTTAAAGCTTGCTTAGGACCCAGAGTTTTATTTAGGATTTGTTTCTGCAACTCTGAAACTGCAACATTTAACCAACTTACTCCCAGAAGTTTTAAACATGTTTTTTAGACTGAAATAACCGTGCCATGGATAATAGTCTCCAAATTGCTTTTATGCCTTTAAACTCTTAATGTTAGAATTTTTCAAAAAGTCTATTGCAAAATTAATGGGAAATTTACTTCCCATTAAACGCCTTTGAAGTGGCTCCATGACCGAGAACACATAGTTTAAGTTTAAAAGGTGAAAAGGGTGTTATCATGACTCAGTGTAGTGCAAATGACTGGTGTGAGAGAGCTAAAAATAATTTTCACAAAAACATGAAAGTACTCTGGCCTTGCCTAGAGCTGGACCTCATGCTGTACTTTGTCCACTCCCATATATCTCGGTTCGACAGCTCTCCCCATGTTCTCTGACAGGGCTCACTATCTGCACAATCTCCTCTTCACCATTGTCAGAACAACAGGACCTGTCCACTATACAGCTCAGGATCGCACGCTCATTCTGGAGCTCCGACCTCGCCGCGCTGCTCTCCAAACCCCTGTCCTGCTGCTGGGATCCGTACAAAAGCTGTCAGTCCAGACTCACTCACACCATGAACCCCAGCAGTAGAGAGACTTAAGACAGCGCCGTGCTTTCCCACTCCCTCAAAGTCATCAGTTTGAATTCTTTTGTGCTCTACAGTAGACAACTAATGGAAAGCTATGGACCAAGTGTTCTGGGGTTTCATACAAGGAAGCATTATAGGAGCAGTAGTGCAAACAAAACAAAAATATTAAAGAAAAAAGTTAAAATTCATTGGTGTATTAAAAAAATTAACACACAAGAACATATAAAGTAAAGCACTAGTTTAATAAGAACATCAGAAAGGTATAGGTGCAGAAATCTACTGACAAAATCTTCATATTTCTATAGTTCTTTGACCCAAATTATTACCATATATCATTTTACAATAAAGACATGCAAATTCAAACTAAGGTTCAACAATTGCACGCTTTGCAGAGCTGAAACAAAGAAGCAAATCCTCAGCACAAAAATGAGATGGAGCAGCATTTTTGTGGTGTGAACCTGCCCCCTCACACATCCTCCATCTGGTTTGGTTCATTTGGTACCACTGCTACTCAGAAGCCTTATGCTCGCAAGCTAATTCATTGGCGTGGCCTGATTTTTACATTTGCATATGTTTTTCACTACAAAGTCAAGTACAATACACATTAAACTTTGGGATAGATGTGGTAAGATGTGTGGGCGTAGTTTTACAGTGAAACATGACTCCAACCTTTACAGTTTTGATCAGTTTGAAAATGTTGTGGCCATATACTGTTTTACTTCAACTCACTGGTCAAATAGACAGGAAAGGACTGTACTTTAAAGTGGATAGTTTGTATTTTCCATTACCTTTTTTAATAGGAATGAAAAGTAGAAGTATTTTTCATTATGATTAACACATTCATAATTTGAGGAAACAAAAATATACAAATAAAAACAGTTAGAAAAAACTCCAAAACAAAACGATTGATTCAATTGTTCCTGTTGAACAAAATCCAACACAAATGTTTATCAAAATCAAAATTTGAAGCCTTATAAGAACTCAAAATATTTGTGAAATACATCTACCTTTTAGTCTTTAAGTACATTTTTAAACAAGTACTTTAACACTTTTACTTAAATTGATTTATTCATGTGATACTTTTACTTTTTATTTATTTTTTATTTATGTTTTTGCTCTGGTATCCATACTTTTACTTAAGTAACAAAACTGAGTACTTCTTCCATCACTGCTCCAAATGGGGACCTTTGATATTGATGTGTAAATGCAGAAACTTTATATATATTTTTGTATTTATTTTGGTTATTAGTTCAATTCAGGAGAATTTTAAGTAAAACCATCACAAAATCTTTGGGGATTATTAAACATGTGACCCAGTGGATTGGCATGTGAAAGCCCATTCGAACAGCCCTCCACTCTGCCCCTATGACTGGACCTAATTGGACTCTGTGGTAGTGGGGGTTGAACACACGCACCACTGGCTGGCTGTTTCATTGCCAGTCTTAAAGTAATGTGCTGTTTGTTATGCAAACAGGCTTCTGCTGTCAATTCACACTCTGACAAAATCTATAAATATGTGAGAAAAGGCTTAAATAGACAGGCACTTGGAGACTAAAGGTATTTTTTTTTTTTTTTAAATCTGCGTTTGTTGTTAACTTCTACATTTGTAGACAGTCTAATACGAGCGAACAGAGCTAATACGTCTGAAAAGAAGTGGAAACTGTGACCCATTAGAGGTCGTGGGTGGGTAGTCTGTCTCATATGGGCCTTATGGGTACACTCATTGAACAGCTTGCAGAGGAGTTACTCTCACATGCCTCACTACATGGACAATTTAGAAATGTCTCTGGAAGATATCTCAGACAGAAAACCACTACCAAGCACATTTCATTCTAAGAAAAAACAAACATTCATATAAACTGTGTTGATTGAATTGCATTGGCAACAAAACCCATCTAGCACTTACTCTTACATTTCAAATAAGACCACTGTCATTGACACAGACAAGTTAATAAGATGATTCTGTCCACCTCCTATTTTTGGTTTTTCACTTCACTCTTCAACACAACCACTATCTTTATGCCCTGTAGGGAGTGCTATCTGCGGACACCCATGGATTATTCCATTAAAAGTGCAACTTCTTTTAATTGCTATTGAAGAGTGTAGCATTGTGTTACAATGCCTGGTCGGTTTGACAGTTTTAGAATGTGTTTTCAACAAGTGCAAGTGTGTTTCAGTCACTAAACTGGAAAACGTCAATATTTAAAAACACAATTTTCCAAAGGGACTAGACAAGGGAACTTTGATTGGATGCTGTGATTCAAATCTCTCAGGTCCCATGAACATATCTAGAGAACTCCGAAATGCATAAAGAATCACGTTAGGGAAAGGCATTCAACTGCATGAGGCAATAAAGAGCCAGGCAATGTCTGTGTAATCCCTCTGTCGCCCAGGTATGATCCAAAGCAAAAGAAAAAAAATCTATTCTGTGAACTGGACAAAATGTTTTTTGAGTGAAGACATTTTGCTCCTCATCCAGGCTGCTTCTTCAGTTCTGGTCAGATTGCTGGTGGACACTGCCTTATATCTATGTGAACAAGGAACTACCTACACTGTAACTAACACCTGTTGTTCAGAGTTTCTGTTTGTTGGCTCGGTCTATTGAGCTACACTAAGTGTGAACTGTGCCTGAGTTATATTTTGCACACACCTATTAGCATACTGGCTAGCACTATAGTTTTCCTTGTTTTGATTTAGGTCTGAGGATGGAGTTATAAACAGGAGATAAATTATGTCTAAACCTCCCATTCTGTTCAAAGATGGATTGTCTTTCCTAACAAAATAGCTTCTTTAACTCACCTCTCAAACCATTTCTTTTTTCTGGCTAAGATCTGTAGCTGTAGTAGAAGAAGAGAGTTTTTAGGTCAGGGACCAAGGAGGAGCTGAAGACTGTACAGAAGAAGCTGAGGATGAAAATCAGGACAAGCCAAGCCAGCCACAAGAGAAGGATGGAGCAACAGCTACAGGAGAAGAACATCCAGGGGGTGTGGAGAAGTCTAAAGACTATCTCAGGCTTCAAAGCACCTCCTGCCCAGACGGAGGGGGACCTGCGGTGGGTGAACGACCTCAATTCTCACTTCCTGAGATTTGATCAATCATGACCTGCAGTGTGGGGGCGCCCCAGGGCACTGTCCTCGCACCCTTTCTTTTCACCCTTTACACTGCAGACTTCAGACACAACACATACAGCTGCGTCCTGCAGAAGTTCTCTGATGACTCCACTATCATTGGCCTCATCAAGGATGACGATGATGTGGAGTACAGAGGTCTAACGCAGGACTTTGTGGACTGGTGTCAGCAGAACCACCTCATCATCAATGCAGGGAAGACCAAGGAGATGGTGGTGGACTTCCGCAGACGCCACTCTACTGCCCTGTCAGTGAACATCCAGGGAAGGGACATTGAGAGAGTGGACTCATACAAGTACCTGGGTGTTCATCTGAACAACAAACTGGACTGGACACACATCACAGACGCACTGTACAGGAAGGGCCAGAGCAGGCTCTATCTCCTGAGGAGACTCAGGTCTTTTGGAGTGAGAGGGCCACTCCTGAAGACCTTCTATGACTCTGTGGTGGCATCAGCCATCCTGTACGGTGTGGTCTGCTGGAACAGCAGCATCACAGAGAGGGAGAGGAAGAAGCTGGACAAGGTCATCAAGAAGTCCAGCTCCGTCCTGGGCTGTCCTCTGGACTCAGTGCAGGAGGTGGGGGACAGGAGGGTCCTGGCTAAGGTCATCTCTATGCTGGACCATGAGTCTCACCCCCTGCAGGACGCTCTGTCTGCCCTGGAGAGCAGCTTCAGTGACAGACTGATTCACCCTCGCTGTGTGAAGGAGAGGTTCCACAGGTTTTTCTTTCCTGCTGCTGTCAGATTGTATAATGAACACTGTTAACACTGAACATGTGTCATTCAACCACACCCATGTGCAATACTCAAGTCATTTTACGGAGATGTATATATATATATATATATGTGTATATTAGAGTTTATTTTTGAGTCTATTTCTTAAATTATCTCTAGCTATTTACCTATTATCTTGTTTTATTTTATTTTTTTTTGCATGTACGACTTTCCTTCTGTTCTCTATGTGTGCGGTGCAATGCTGGAATTTCCCCACTGTGGGATTAATAAAGGCATATCTTACCTTATCTTATCTTATCTTATCTTAGCTCACTGTCTTCAAAGGAGAGGTTAGTGGCTTTGAGATGGAGATGTACAGCAGATTGGGGTCCCGAGGAGCTCTGGTAATGGTGTTAGTACATTCTGTTATGGAGTGGCAATGTAGCTTCTGAAAATCAATCAAATCTAATTTACTAGACACCCCTGGATGTCTCTTACCCACTTGTTCACACATATTTCATTCTCTGACCTGCATGTAGACTAGGACAAAGGAGAGATTACCTGTGCACATAAACACAGTGATGAGGCATTTTCCCTTTGAAATATGCACTGAAAAATGGGCTTGTCATTTTCTGGCCAATTTTTCTAAAACTGTCATTCACAGACCACCGAATGTCATGTAGAACAGCTTTTAACAATACCCCTCGCTCCTGGGACAAAAACACTGTGTTAATTACATTAGCTTTGTGATTGTATGTCAATTTAAAGCATTCGTTCTGTGCATTTATTCTTATTGACTGGTGCTTGGGTTTGCTCTTTGTTATGTACGCATGCTGTGATAATGCACGGCCATATGGCGACTAGCATGGAAAAGGGGCCTGCTGTGAGAATTCGTTCTGGGTGGCATGCCACTTAAGCTGGAATCCGTGAGTATATATGTCAGAGGTGTGTAGATTGACTGTTAAAGAGGTGCAGTGACAGCGCGTTGGAGTGGGAGTGTGCCAAAATGGCTGCCGTCAGCATGTCAGGTACCTTCCTCTTCCTCTAAAACCCCATTAGAAGCGAGCAGTGCACATATTGTGAATTCATGAGCTATAGTTTGTTTGGTGGAGCTGACATGGCTGATTTACACGTATGTGGGAGAAGGTATGGTATCACCTCTGCCTTACTTTGTCTCTCTTTACTGAAAAACAAAACAAAACAAAAAAACTACAACTCTTGATTAAACAAAGCAGCCGGGTCTCCGGGTGATGCTCTGGGGAGTGGCACATTCATCGTGGGGGGGGGGGGGGGGGGGGGGGGGGGGGGGGGGGGGGGGGTTTAACTGACTGGAACCACCATTTAAAAGTCAACAGTCTGACTCAGTGGAGGAGGCAGATAATGTGACAAATATACAGGCCTAGTAAACAGTTTATAAGTCAACCTGTTTTAGAATAGCCATGGTAACTCAAACTTAAATGTGCATTATGTAACTTCTGGTGGGGCTATGCCACCTGCTGCTCCCCGTGGATATATTATTCCTTTGTGTGGAACTTATCGTCTTATCTAAATACAGGTTTTGTTAATGATACAAATACCTTAATTCTATAGCGTCAGATGCTATCACCACCGATAGACTCACGGTTGCGGACTTTCCATTACCGTAACTCAGCAACCAATTGTGCTTCATGTAAATTCAAACTGCGTCTCAAAGCAGAATTGCCTCGCCACATACATATTACTTGGCTTGATAGCAAATATCTTGTCTCCGTGGAGATGGTGACCCTCCACGAGAAAAGTTACATAGGGCATCTTTAAACCAATGGCGCTAAAGGATTCCATCTCGCCGATTAAATAAGCTAATTAAACATTTCTCCAAAATGTAATTATTACAGTTATATATTATATAGTTATAATTATTTTAGTAATATGCATGTTGTATAGTTGTTTTAAGACTGGAATTTGGATAGGATCTATCTATCTATCTATCTATCTCTTTTGCATGAAATCCTGTTACAGATCTGCTTATAACCCAGCATTTCTGATGAAAACAATGACATAACCATCCAGTCTTGAATAGCCAAGGACCACTTGTTGCTGCTGGTCAAGAAGCAACTGTCAATCACACCCACTAGCTTATTAAGGACAAAAACAAAATTATTTGCAATTCAAGACTATAATGGACGTCAGAGGTGTGCACAGACCCTGGTAATAAGTATCATGTCTGTGATTGGTCACATTTTGACAGTATGACATTGGAACCTCTTCTGTTTTGCTCCCTGTACCCAGCATGCCGTGCACAGAGATATTCCTTATTCATATTGCTCTTGTTTAATGTGAGTGAATCTGATCAGGCAGATACAGATAGCACTCTCCCCATCACCCGCCTCCATCTTGTAATTTTTTCTTCTTCTTCTCTCTCTCGAGTGTATCACGCATGGTATTTGAATTCTGCATTGGTCCTTGCCCTGCCTGTGTTACAATAACTGAAACTGATAGGGCAGATCTGGTAGCGTGTGGGAACCGCCATGTTGTTCTATCTGAAAATGGCCTTATGATATATTCATTATGGCATAAGCAATACGTGCTGGGTATTCTGACACAGAACACAAGTAAAAGGGCAAAGGAAAGTCCATGGAGCGGCCATATGTGGTCCTCTTCTGCCAAAATGACACCTTTCATAAAAGCCCATTGCGTGCCAGGATGTAGTCACAAACACACTTGCGAATTCGTATTTCTATTTCCCAGGTGCAAGCTGTACCACTTAAGACTCTATAAATTCAAAAAATCCCCAAGCATCAATCAAATATCACAGACAAGTTCACAAAGAGTGTTTGAAAATAGATTTTTTATGGAAATGTATGTTCAGTTAATATTGAACCAATGGAAACCACCCACAAATACTGAAGAAAAAATGAAGAAATAAATTAACAAGGTGCAAGGACACACTGTACACATCCCAGGGAGTATTACAGTGCTCTGACAAATAGTACGCCCACTGGGTTAGCAAATATTAACTGAAATCTATCAATAATTAACCATCAAGTGAAGGTTTTCATGGCACTATAGATCATATTCAAAAGTAAAAATACATTTATTTATTTTACATGAACCCTGAATTTGAGAAAGTCACAAAACTTTGCCAAAGTGCACAAAGTCGTTATTTTGCTTGCAGATAACAACATGTCAACCCCAATTTTTTGCCAGTGCTACTGCTAAACTGCGAGTACTTTAGCAGGATGTAGACGGGTCATCAGTGAGGGATGAAGTACTCAGTTTTGTTATTTAAGTAAAAATACAAATACAGAGGTAAAGCTACTCGAGTAAAAGTATCACATGAACAAATCTTAAGCAAAAGTATTTAATTTTATTTTAATTGTATGTATATATGTATTTATTTTTTTAATTTGTTCAAGTGTTAAATGTAGTGATATTGATTAAAATGATACATAATTTGGTCAACTGCAGCAATACAAAACATTTATTTTGCTCAAAGTTTAAACTTAAAGTCGAAAACTTTAGTCAGGATGTTACCTTGAACATGGTAAAAATGACCTCAAATCATATGAGTACTTCTGAGTAGTTTTGAGTCCAGTTGAAAATGTAGTTGAGTAGAAAATACAGATACCTGCTCTCAAATGTAGTGAAGTAAAAGTAAAAAGTATCCACTGTAAAAGGTACTTAAGTAAAGTACAGATACCTAAAATTCTGCTTAAGTACAGTACTTCACTACTTACACTTTGTTACCTTCCACCACTGCAGGTCCTAGGCTAATATTGACTAATCTATGGTAATTAATCTGTCCACATACTCCACAAAACATTTTCATTTTTCTTTCCATAAATAATCAAATGAAACACAAAATTCTAGTGTGTCTGAGAGTAATGATTCTCTATCCCCCACACCGCTCAGCTAACAGTGCTTCACATGCCGTCGCTCCGTGAATCCCTGTCCTTCCATTTTGTGTCTGATGGCTCTTTTATAACTTCCTGTCTTTGATGAGATCATAATTAGCCTAATTGGTGTAATTAATCAAATTACCTTCTGGTGTTAATGAGATGAGAGTGTCGCGCGTCAGGTTTGTGTGGCCTGGACGCCTCTTGTTTATGACGGATTATATTCAGTAGGGAAGTGTAATGAACTTATATTTGTGTTTGCAACCCTCAGATGCAATAAAAAGCTCAGGGATTAATGGTTATTTGAGTGATTTAGTTGAATAACCAAAACACAGCTGTTATTTGGAGCTATTTGAATATGAATATGTTGTATTGTTTTAAACCTGGGAGTATAATTATGAATTTAAAAGACTGCACCACAATCGTTTGAAGTTGTCTTTAACTAAATTGTGTGGTGTTATATCGCCAAATGTTGTGAGATATACATGTTTAATACCATACTGTGGAACATTCCAAGCAAAGCAATAACATCTCCTCGGAGACAATCAGGAGGCATCCATCAGAAATATTACATAGTGCCCCCTTTGAATTGTGTATATGCTGAGAGAAGTCCTTTCAAAGCAAGGCAAGTTTATTTGTATAGCACAATTCGGACACGAAGTACTTCAAAGTGCTTTACAGAATAAGAAAGATATTAAAAGCACACAAATCAAAACATAATCAAAAATAATCATCATAAAATTAACATTCAAACAGAAGATTACATTGACAAAGATTGACATTAAAAGAGAAGAGTGCAGAATAAAAACCTTTCAGTCATATCCACAGCTGAACTGTTCTGAGCCTGAATTTAAACATTGTCAAAGTAGAGGTCAGTCTCACATCTTCAGGAAGACTGTTCCTGCATAAAACTGAAAAGCTGATTCCCCATGTTTAGTCCTGACTCTGGGCACCAGCAGGAGGCTGGTCCCTGAAGTCCTCAGAGTGCGAGATGGTTCATATGGCACATGTCAAAGATGTACTTTGGTCCTAGGCCATAGAGAGACTTGTTCAAGAGCAGAGCTGCTTTAAAGTCTATTCTCTGAGCCACAGGAGCCAGTGCAGAGACCTGAGCACAGGACGCATGTGCTCGTACTTCCTGGTTCTAGTCAGGACCTCAGCAGCAGTGTTCTAGATGTACTGCAGCTGTCTTAAGGCTCGTTTGGAGAGGCCAGTGAGCAGGTCGTTACAGTAGTCTAACCTACTGGTGACAAATGCATGGATAAATCTCTCCAAGTCTGGTTTTGACAGTATAACTTAAATCTGGCTTAAATCTAATCATATAGCCAAAAAATAACCAAAAAATTCCCAGTAGTGCAAAGAAATACTGACGCCCAAAAATATTGTTCCAGCTTTCATATATAGAACAATGCACATTCACATATTTGACTTTAACATCTATGAACTCTCTGGATATGTTTCTAACAGGACATCTCTCTGGAGTCATGCGTGTGTCACATAGCACATCCTGTCCCCAAAGTGCAGCAGGTCATAATGGTGTTCCTCAGTACGCTCCATTCTCCTCCCCTCAAACCATCTCACCCTGTCTCATGTTTTTATGTCTCCACTAAAGTAGGACAAGGACACAGGAGACAAAGTAGTGCTTATTAGTGGCCTGGCTTGGACCTGCACACACACACACGCTGTAGCGGCCCCTTGTTGGAAGCAAACTGCAGGAGATGAGAGGAACCGGTCATTCCTGCAGTTACCTCCTGTTTTTTTTTATCAGATAAGTGGTCTTCAGATCACATACTAAGCCGGGCACAGGAGACTCCTCTTGCATGTCTCTCTGGTCAGGAAAAAGGCTTCTGAGGAGATGGGAGCTGTGCCCATTGGAGACTTTGGAACACAACCAAACTAGGACGCAAGGACTGTCAAGGATCACTGGATTGTTTAATGAGCCATGGAAAGAGTTATGAGACAGGGTGTAGCATAGTAAATAACAAAAATGGGTTTCACAAAGCAATCAAGAAATAATTATGAGAAACATGTGCATTTAATTGAATAAATATAGAAGTTGAACTGTAAAAATAAACACATGAATACAGATTTTCCTTCATAACGCATATTATTTGAGTACATAAAAGTTTAAATCTGTCAACGGGACAAATCGTTGTAAGAGTGAAGATGTTTTGCTGCTCATCCAAGCCGTTTCTTCAGATTTAAACTTCGTCTTTTGCTATGGATCAGACCTGGATGACTGAGGGATTACACAGACATTATTTGAGTACGTTTTGTGTTAGTTTTATGTTCTATGTACTTATCAAATCTTAAAATGCATGATATCCCCACCATGTACTGCAGTAAATGATACATTCTTGGTACTGTTACGGCCTGGCTCATGTGAAGGCAACAAAGGAAGGGGGCAGACACGACTGAAAAAGTTTCAAGCTCTCTGCTGGAGTGTTTATTCGATACTTTACAAAAAAAAATATGTGCAAATTGTGCTTAAGTTGTGGTGGGTGACTGCTGCAGTGGCCAGGTGGAGTTGAGCCAGAGGAGCAGCGCCAGGGCGTAGGAGGCGGTTCCCTGTTATAAGCGGGTGCATACGCTGGGCCCTAGCGCATCCAGGTCACCTCCAAAAAACACACATCATTAATAATGAATAAAAAAAAACATGGTACAACAGGGGCAGTGACAGGTACATACAGATCAGCCCTGCACACACTTTTCAAATATTCCACCATTTTTCAGTGCACCGCAAGCACAAACGGAATAAGAATAGTTTTACAATCAGGGACTTTCATTTATTTCAGTTACAGTTTGCCTCATGAGGAATTCGAAAGGTCACTGCATGTGCCAAAGACAGTGTATGTAGCAGCCTATTATCGAACAGCTCAAGAAGAGTGAACAAAAAAGAATGGTTACACCTGCCAGGGGGAAGACCTATAGAGGCTGTAGTGAAAAGCATACATGTAGATAGATTTACTTGCACACCTTTATTACTTTTATTATTATTTAACTGATTTCCTGAGTTGTATGTGTGCAAAAATATCTGAAACTGTAGCCTGTTTGTTCGAGGGGCTGGAGCTGTTTGAATAAGGTTTGGAGCTTGTGCTTTTCTATTTTTGGTTATATTTTTTGCACAATGTAGAGTCAGGGTGCACATAAAAGATGATACCCAGTTTAATTCTCCTTGACAAATGGAGAAGTGTCTACAAAACGCACATCTGAAATCTGCAAGGATATTCAGTTGTGTATATTGACCCAGAAAAAGTACAAGTAAAAGTATATGTTCCATAGTTTCATTTCATCTGAACAAAAAGTGCAAGGTTCTGGCTCAGAGTTAAACCATCTGTATACAAAATCTCCCACAAGATAAATACATCATCTTGAAATGTGTTTCTCATTTTGGGTTCAGGGGGTATATGTTTTGTATTGTTGTTCTTTTGGCTTGTCATTTGTTCATTCCCCAGCGTGCACCACTACTTGCCCTCTCTCCCTCTCTCTTTCTCTCTCAATCAATGTCACCCTTAATTAACGCCCACAGCTTCACCTTGATGGCCGTTTAAAGGAACAACGTCCGGATGCCACCTGCCTGACAACAACACGCTGGCCCTGTGCTGCTTGTCAATCTATTTGTCTTGATGTTCCCGCATACGCCTCGCACAGGGGGGAAGTCGATACTGAATGTCAGATGGGAAATGCAGTGCAAAATTGATTCAAGTAAAAAGAAATGTAGTGTAAAATATATTATAATGCCAATATGATCCTAAAACCCCTGACTCTACTATGATTAGCACTATGACGACCTGCTAATGTATCCTATTTACACAGTTATTACCATTTAGACTAATTATTATACATTACTGCGACAGGAAAAAAACGCAAACTGAAAAAAAAAAAAAAAAAAAAAAGTTAAAATTGCATACTAGCGTTTATACCTTTTGAGGCGTTTACTCAAAGTTATATTTAAGGAAATTTAATCAGAAACATAATTTATTTAAAAGGTGCACTATGTAACTTTTAAGGTGGGTGTCTGCATTTTCTTGCCTGTACAGAACACGCCTGGAATGTTCCACAGTATTGCATTGCTGTATCCATCATGGGTTTATTCACTTAAAGGTGTTTGTATTGCTGCAAAAATCGTGAAAAACATGCATTCTTACGAACAGATCTGACCTTCAGCTTGGCCTAGTAGCATAACTGTTTCCATAATGTACACATCGTATATTCCAGATCTAGTTTTCTGAATTAATTTACCACTTTCGTTTAATGAAGGAACAAAATTCAAAGTAAAAGGCTCACAGTCTATAAGCCATAATCTACATTAGATCTACATTATGCACTGTGACCTTGACTTGAATATCAGATTAACTGTTAATATTAATCATTTAAGAGGCGTAACACATGAGCTAATTAAAATCATGCTGTAATTGCTGGAACATATACAAATTATGCTAATTAGACTTCTGGCAGGCAATTAATGCATCAATTAGCATGGCTTCCTTAAAGTCAATATTTGCATTAGAAACATACTGACCTCCACAAAAATTATGATGTTAACAAAAGGTTATGTTTAGAAAGTATGCAATCTAAGAAGTGTATACAAACTTGTACCATCAGCAGATATTATTGGAGCAAATCACTACATCCATCTATCTATACCAGAAGTGCCCAAACTTTTTTTAATCGAGGGCCACATTTCAAAACATATTCGAAGCGGAGGGCCACAGACCGGTGATCAATGCTTTAAACACAGCTTTGACAGAGCCGCTGTGTATTAATAAGGCTTAAAACACATTCATTTTAGGTCTGTATCACTGCAATGTGATGTTTGAGGATATAGTGATAGAAATAGTTCAGTTTGCTGTTAAAAGTTCTGCTTATGATTAATTGGGCCGGTTCAGCAGGAGACCTAAGGGCCAAAATAAACTGGTCTGCGGGCCGCATTTGGCTCCCGGGCCATAGTTTGGACACCCCTGATCTATATCTATGTTGCATGTTTCGGGTTGACGAGGGAAACCGGAGTGCACAGAGGAAACCCACCGGACACAGGTGAACGTGCAAAGGCAGACATTAAACCCAGAACCTTCTTGCTGAGAATCGTGACTGCTGGCCACTCAGCCGCCGTGCTGCCAGTGCAGGTGTTCTGAATCCTGGATGCAGGGATAGTGTGGCCCTTTGGTGCTGTAACCTCTGATCTCCACCTAACAGGTTGTTCCAGATCACACACACACAGCTGTGATTAGCCTGCCAGGATAATGATGTGCTAATTACTGTTTTCCTTGGCCACTTCACATGGGTAAGTCATTTCTCACACCAACCCATTTGCAACCAAAATATTCAAAATAAATTCATTTGATGTGGAGTGAAAAAGTGTAAAGTTCATAATGCTTAAAATATTGACTTAACTGAATAAACTGTGCTGGGTAATATGGTGCTAGAACCATACAGATTACTTCTTGAAGGCAATATAAATAGCACATCTTTTGTGATCTGGCTCCAAGAAAATTGGGATATGAATGTTTTGCATATCATCTAACACTACTTTAATGTGTGTATAGTAAACTTTTTTTGCAGTTTGGATTGAAATTCTCCCGAAAAACCGATCTGCTTTGTTGTAGGTACACGCTGTTCAAATGGGTTTTTACATTTCTTGATATGACTTTAAACGTATTCACAGTCACATTTTGCCAGCTTGACAAGCATGAATGAATAGATTTATACTGTGACTATAACATCATAACATGTTTTTTTGACACAATTTATGAGCGTTTGACTTTCAATTGCACCATATACAATAAATCTCATGCCTGGTCCATTGAATCCTCCATTATATCATTTCTACTCATATGAGCCATGCTGAAGTTAATCAAAGCCTACAGGGCAAGCACTGGCCAAAGTCACCCACTTCATCACAATATAACCAATCAGCGCTCAGAGACGCTAATGCAAGTGTGCTGTGTGAGCTTGACGGAGAGAACGCGCTCCCATTGTAAATATACTCCACCATTTTGCCTGATCCGAGATATGATTCTCGTCTGACAGTTGCTGAGTTCTGCATGCATAAACCTTACATCACCAAAGAGCTATTTAAGTGTGTGTACAAGACCTCAAATGGCTCACTGTGATAGATGCGACCCATTAAGACACAAGTGAAAGATGGAGAGAGCGCGAGGGGGAAAGTAGTGAACAGGGAATAAGGCTCCGAATCAACTCTTTACTTTAAACGCACATGATGATTCTTCGGGTATTATGGATAACTGTTACAAGCACAGGCTATTCATTATGGCAGTGGAATTTTAATGAGCCAAGGTGAACTTTTGTTTTACCACTTGAGCATCTTGTTTATCTATTGCATTATGACACAAAATGCACTTGAAAGTTGGTAGAGAATAATGACCATGTTTACTGCTTTAGTGCACGCCAATGTAAAGACGAGAGTTATACGGCCTCTTTACAAGCAAAACTATAACTGGAAAAGAATTTATTATTTTTTATGAATATATCACCTTGAAGTGTACTTGTCATAAAGCTGGGGTACCAAGTTTCAACCTGTATAGGAGGAGGAGGTAGTTGAACTCATAACCTGCACACTTGTTCCATCATAAACCCCTTCACGTATTGCCAGTATTCCGACACAGGCACAGCGGTGGAACTACTTTTTTCAGATGGTGAAATAAAGCAGGGTAGACTGTTGCTCCACTCTCATCCCAAAACTTAACACATATCAGTTTCCAGGGTTATGATTTCAAAACAATGCAGGGGAAAAACATTCTGCATATATGTGTGAAGTGATTGCACTGGTCTTGCACTGTCAGACCATCTTGTTTTTTTCCTGTTAATTGCTGTTTTTGTCTTTGTTTGTGGATCAGTGCGACGTCTGCAGTGATGCGGTCGCTGTACCGGTCTGCTGTGGTAAAGAAGGAGCTGAGCTGAAAGGCAAAGCTCTCAATTTACCGGTCAATCTATGTTCCTACCCTCACCTATGGCCATGAGCTCTGGGTAATGACCGAAAGGACAAGATCGCGGATACAATCGGTCGAAATGGGCTTCCTCCGCCGGGTGGCTGGGCACACCTTTAGGGATAGGGTGAGGAGCTCAGAGTAGAGTCGGCGCTTCTACACGTCGAGAGGAACCAGCTGAGGCGGTTCGGGCATCTGTTCAGGATGCCTCCTGGACGCCTCCCTGGGGAGGTATTCTGGGCATGTCCCACCGGGAGGGACTGGAGCTGGAGGGACTATGTCTCTCGGTTGGCCTGAGAACGCCTTGGGGTCCTACTGGAGGAGCTGGAGGACGCGTCTGGGGTGAGGGAAGTTTAGGAGTCCCTGCTTAGACTGCTGCCCTTGCGACCCGGCCCTCGATAAGTGGAAAAAAAATGGATGGATGGATGCCGTTTTGGAGAAAAGGGGCACATATTATACAGGTGTATAATCCCCATGCTCCTTTTCATATATGTCAAAAATCCACTATCTATAATATATCTTTGTTACATTACCACATGTCCATACATTGTCGGTTTTCACCTTTTTATACCCGCTTACACCTCTTTTCATGTCTTGCCATATCTCAGACTCAAATTATAGGCTGCGACGATTTGACGGCATTAACTGAAGAGACAGACTTAGTGACATTGTGGACCTAAGAACACATTGCACACACCAAACTGAGGCGATAGTCACCCTCGCAAAGCCCTGCGCAACTACAGAGCCACAGGCAGCCCAAGGAATTCACCGGATTTCAATAAGCCGCCCCCAAAATCCTATAACGCTGAGGTCAGGCGAGACAATTTAACCAGAGTTTGGCTCAGGGACTAGATAAAGAGGATTGCTTTCACAGAAGAGAGGGGCAGAGGCGCCTGTATATGAGACATGAAAAGAAAACATTTAGGAGGATTTTACATAGTTTTATTACTTATCATTCACGTTTCCATTGTGTGTTGTTGTTTTTTTTTTTAGCTCTTGTTCAGATAGATATACTTTGCCCACCTTTCTCTTTTTTGCAAAACAGCAACAAACTCTAGGCTTTTAATTTCAGTGTGGATTAGGGGAAAAAATATCTGAACCAATGATTGTTGAAAGGTGAAAAAGTCAGTGAAGTAGTGCCATAATTTTGCTGTCCTGGAGATGCAGTAACAGGATGTACCAGAGCTGGATGGACCCGCACAGTTTAAGTGTTCTCAGGGTGACAAGGTGCTGTGTGCACACCTCTCTAAAGACCACTCATGTCATCTGGACTCCCGATGGATCAGAGTCTATGTCTGTGTCCTGCATATGTAACACAGGGGCTTTTGTGCGTCTTATACTGGAACTACTTTTGCGTAATCATGCTGGTTTCCATATACAAAACAGAGGCTGAAGGGTTACACATATTTATCTATTAAGTGAAATATAGCTTAATTTTATTACAATGACTTATTTTAGCATAGTCTCTGCAGAATTGCTCATTACATTACAAAAATCTGTTTTGGATTCATTCATGGATTTTCAATATTGGCTGTATAGTTCTTTACCTGATAATCAAACCTTCCAAGCGAAATTTAAGACGTTCCAGATTAATCCATTATTGGTTAATCAAATAAACGCTGCCGTTGTGTCTTTGGGCAAGACACTTAACCCAACCCGCTCCTAGTGTCTGCGTACACAGGTGTATGAATGTGTGTGTGTGTGTGAATGGAGGAGTGTTTCCTTGATGTAAAGGGCTTTGAGTGCCTTAAAGGTTGAAAAGCGCTGTATAAAAATGTGACAATTTTCCCCAAATGGACTACCACATCAATGTTTTCCATGATTTA
Source organism: Periophthalmus modestus (assembly GCA_019594935.1). Taxonomy (NCBI): domain Eukaryota; kingdom Metazoa; phylum Chordata; class Actinopteri; order Gobiiformes; family Gobiidae; genus Periophthalmus; species Periophthalmus modestus. The sequence continues at coordinate 10,404,058 of JAIEZT010000068.1, forward strand.
TTTTTAGTTTTAGGCCACTTTTGTCTCCATACTGTGGATGAGACCTCTCCAAATGCACGCCTGCCTGAAGGGTGTGAACTGTCTCGTGAAGACACATCATATGCATTCGTTTACGCGTTCCGTTTATAGCTGACATCTTGAGAACTTTTACCCGCATTCGAAAGATATAATGTTTTGTTTTGAATTGTTAATTATGACAATGGCGCTAGATTACCATCCCTCTGAAATCCATGGATAGCTTCTTAAGCTCACAATAGCTGCGTGTGCGTGTGGGCCCGAGGCATGTGATCATCAGTGCGGCAGGTTTAAGCAGAGCCAGGCATGTGTGAGTAACAGACAGTCGCCTGCTTTTATTTCTGACAACTCTCTGAACGCCCACCATGCTCCAAAATAGAAACAAGTGCAAAGAAAGACTGGCCTACTTCACACTCGACACAAAAGTCTCCACTGTGTGATTATGAAAGTAAATTACAGTACTGCAGCCTCTCACTAGGTGGTAGACGTATAGATGCATAAGACCTATAAGAACTGTGCCCATTAAAGTAAATTATTAAAAATGAGAGGTAAAAAAAAAGTTAATTTCCCATTCCCTCCCACTAAGTCCAATGGGAAATTTCACTTTTTTGCATTTCATTTAATGGCAAATGTTTAATAATATGCAGCTTCATAAATCAATTAAATATTTACTGGAGATGAGCAGGAAGCCGTCCACCAAGATATACTAAGATACGAGTTAGGTCTGTGTAGCAGCGAGCCTGTTCACAGTAGGGGTATATTTTGGGTATATTCAGTACCTTCAATGAAATACAATGCAGCAGCAGGTATTTTAAATAACTGTTCACTTAAAGGTGTACTACGTATCTTTTTCACTGCCGACATGCGTTTTAATTGCCTAAAAATACCTCTTTCTTCACTTGCTTGTCTCCATGGATATATGGATATAAGATACGTTTTGATGTCATGCTGTGAAACATTCTTGTTAAAGTGGTAACATCTGCTGAAAGGTTTCATAGTGCATCTTTAAACATATCTTTGTATTTTTAAGCACAGATCGTCTTCAATACAACTGTTTAGTACTTAACCGTGGATGACTAGCCTATTTTGTAATGTCTAGTTTTATCAATGGCTATGAAAAGCTGTATTCGAGTAGTAGGTTTTTAAGAGCAGAATAACTGTGTTTGCCATAGGTTGAGCATAAATCGACACGATGATATCAACCTACAGGCGTTTGAAATGTCACTGTTTATGACAAACGCTGCTTAAACCTTTTCTTTGTAATGCTGCTGCTCCTCTGAAGGAATCATTTGAGTCTGACCTTGAAGTATGTAGATGCTGACAACAGACGCATACTCTACATACGTGGCTATCTTTACTTTGCACTGAACAGGCTTTGAATTTATGTTAATGTGCCATTTCCATGCACGAAAATAAATCCCGGTTGCAGATGTGATCTCGAGAAAAGACAAAAAGATGAGCGGTACCAGATCAAAGCACAGATGGTACACAGATCCTCTTTGTATATACATCTATTATATGTTACTATGACGACTGGTTTTGAAGCGCCGATAAATCGTTTTGCTGCTTTTCTTGGTGCCTGGAAGAGCGGGGGAGAAGGGACACCCGGAGGTATGTCTCATTAAAAATGGCTGAGTGGAGAGTATGGATGTTCACATGGGCTCTGTCAGAAGCACAGGCTGGGTCATTATCGCCCCCCTCTCCGGATCTGAGCACTGTAAAACATGACAGCTGAACTACATCGATCCAGCGCGGCCAAAAGAACGAGGCAATTTGAGAGCGGCAAAGTGGAATCAAAGAAACAGGGATATGGAGTTGAACAACACAAGGGTGGAAGAGGAGGAGGAGGAGGAGACGTAATGTTAAAGAGATATGTGAAGAAAGAATATGTTTCCAGGGCAGTTCTGGGATAGCTGTGTTAAATGATCAGAATCACTGTACAAAGAATGCTGCTGTTACCTGTTCATGGATTCAACTTAATGTTATATGCAACATGTTGAGGACTTCTTTCCATTCAAAATATATGACATTGTTTAAAATTATTCATCGCTATGGCAACGGTCCTGATTTTTTAAATTTATTTATTTTTACCATAAATCATTACTGAATATTAACTTCAATACACATTTGAAATCATATAAACTGAACATGCATTTGCAGATATTATTTACTGTTAGAGCTGGTTAATATAAATATATAATTGATGTATTATAGATGCACTATGTAACTTTTCTTGTGGAGGGTCTGCTTTCTTTTTTCTTTTTTTTCACCTGTTACTATTGGTGGAAGGTAACAATATACAAGTATTAAAGCACTCTACTTAAGTAGAATTTTTAGGTATCTGTACTTTACTTAACCTCCTAAGACTTGGGCTCTTTGAATGACATGTTTTATTAATTTCTCTTTGTTATTTGGGATGTTTGGGACTTGATGAGTGTAAAAACAAAGAATTATCTTTTTACATTATGTAGTTTCTGAGACATTCTTTCTACATTTGAATCATTTTGATAGAATATTTGAATAATGATTTGCTAAAACTATTAAGTGCCTGAACACAGCAATATTAGTCCTGAGTGTAAAAACAAAATGAGAAACAACAATTGTGCCTCTTGGAACAATGTGTCTCATGTGAAGTGCAGCCAGCAGGTGCAAGACGTATGCCTTTAACAAAAAAAATAATAATAATAAAATAAAATTTTCTGAACGTTCTAAACTCTTAAAAAAATTCTAAATTGAACATTTTTGCATTGTTGCTGTTCTTGTATGCCGTTACTCTTCTAAAAATGTGCATCGTGACCTAGACAACCCAAAATGTGGTGTCTACATATGAGGACACCAGGAGGTTAACTCAATTTTACATTAGATACTTTAACTTCACTGCATTTGAGAGCAAGAATCTGTACCCTCTACTCCACTACATTTGGACTGAAAAGTAAAAAGTGCTTTTCACATGATTTGAAGGGCTATTTTTACGATGCCTGTGGTACCATCCTGACTTTCGAGGTCAAGCTTCGGCTTTCAGCAAATAAAAATAAATACACAAAATTCATGAGAAAAATTGAGAAACTGATTCATATTCCTCCTGTTGACCAAAATATGTATCAGTATCACTACATTTAACACTTTAATAAATTAACACTTGCGTGAAATACTTAAATACTTTAACTTAAGTAGACTTTTTCATGCGATACTTTTACTTTAAAAAGTACAGATACAGAGGTAAAAAGTTACTCAACAAAACTGAATACTTCATCCACCACTGCCTGTTATAGAATACATCCAAGACACACACATTTAATACCATATGTGGAACCTTACACAAGCAATAGTATCTCTATTTAGACAATCGGGTGGCAGATCTTCCTCCTGTAATGTTACACAATCCACCTTTAACTAAGTACATTGAGGAGCTTGTCACCCAGCTCTGCTTTGTGGCTCGGACCAGCCTCTGTGACAGTGCACTGATGGCACTAACACTATCCCAGGGCCAACTGTCATGCACAAGAGAGGACATTTAGACCTACTCCAAAAACCAAAGTCGCTCGGCTGTAACGACAGACAACACGTAACCTGGATCCGCAAAGCCAGTGTGCCATGAAGAGAGCCGCTGCAGCCTCAGACAGCATCGCCTGACAAGATTATAATGGGCCGCTATGGGCTGCTTTCCTTTAGCTGTAGGGTTGATGTGTTCTGTGTCTGAAAGCATGAAATCCCCAGTGTCAATGCCCATATCACAAGACATACGGCCCACGTGGGGCACTGCATAGTTCACACTGCATTGAAATTTGAGGCTGAAGTATAGGTTCCAACACCAGGTGGTTGTTTCACATACTATTTACAAAAGTTTGATAGTGAATAAGCACTGATAAGGAAACCAGATGTCCCCCGTGAAACTCTAATTAGTGTAATCTTAATAAATAGCTTTAATCACTTTATTCTATGCTATCAGCTTTCGGACCATATGCACTGGGTTGAGGTTCAGTGAAATTGATTAGCTCGTGAAGAAAAAGAAGTACGTATAGATTCAATCTAAACCACAGATGGTGGAAGGAGGAAAGAATTGGGACGGTACCTTCAGCTATCTGTGGACAGGATAACATTACAGGTGATTGTGGTTATTCAAACACAGAGCAGACCTCAGAGACTTCTGTTCAACAGAGACCTGTGAAACATGGCACACAAATACAATGTGAAGCATGTGTCTTTGGCTATTGTATCACATTTGCAGATAACAATCCCACTTTTTAATAAAGAAATCTTCCTTGCAATATACATGAATGAAGCCCTTTGTGAAAGCTGTCCCACCCTCCCACTAGACTCAGGCTTCTGCCACTTAATTTCAGAGTAGTGACAGTGATTTCCCAGAATGCCACAGCAAACCAAGTGATCAAAAGCAAAACGCACCAAGCAATGATCCCATGATCAAAAAGTGCCTGCTTTAATTCCAATAATCCTTTTATACATTGAACAATGTATAAATAGACTTAATTCAAACTGACACTCACATTTGATATTATTTTTGAAAGCTGTGTGGTTTTGTTCAAAAAGAGATTGTTGTTTGAAAAAGAGAATACGATGGACTGGTATGTGAAAACGACTTAGCCCGTCATGAGCGAAACATACTCAAAATCTGAACATAAATAAAGCCACTACCTGGAATTGCAGTTGTGGAATTTACTTCATTGTAAAGACGACTGCTACACCCTTCTACAGCCATAATAAACTCTCCACCTGTGTCCATAGTTTGGTATAGTTTTCTTCCCCATTTGCTCTAAGGATGCAGCAATCCCAAATCGTACCCAAGCCGCTTTTAATTCACACATTCTAGCTCTTTATGGACTGTTGTGCATATCTGTGTGTGCCGTTTTATTGTCAAAGAATCTTACTTATAATCAGTTTCCTCCATGAGAATGGTTAAAGTCCACGAAATGTCCAGTGCGAGCTCATTGGCCTTGAATAAGACTACTTTTTACACACATACAGTACAGTGCATTTTACTCTGTGCATATATTTCTCTTTAATCAGATCATTTTATTATATAGCCTAAACTATAATGTATTCAAAGTTATTTAAAATAACAGAGCTATTAACCTTGTAGTAGATGTGAGTGCTCTAAAATCTCTTTAGTCGATTAATTTTCTTCTCTGATCCATGATCAAATATTCTTGAGAAAACTTTGTATAAACCCACACACAGATGTAACAGTTTTCTCAAAGCTTAAACCTGTCCAAAGCCCTGACCTGTGACTGAGGCCACGTTAAACAACAACAAAGGTTTAGACTTAATGCTGTTAATTCCCTGAGGTCAGCACACCCGCTGCCTGCTGCCTAACCCTTCCCTGCACCTGTGAGATACAGCACTGTCTTTAGGGCCATCTGTGAGGAAACAGCTCCTCTTTGGCTCGGTCATGGACCTGGCTGTCCCAGGGCATCCGCAGAGGCTTTTGATGTTAGTAAACAACATCAGGTCAAAGTAGGCCATACCAGGAAAGGTGTTATTTATGGGACATTTGTGAGATATAGATTATTAAGTCAAACAAAAATGTTTTAATGCTTAGAATGAACCCTGCTGCATTTTTTTTTCTTATCTTGACAATACAATTACAGATTTTTCTTTGTTTTTAATTTACCTTAGAGGCACATTCACAACTGCTCATTTAGTGTTGCAACAAAAATAATGGCTTTTAAATTTTCTATTTCACCGTTCAGTTTCTGTTTTTTTTTTTTTTTTCCAAGATCCAACCCATCAGTGAGTCTGTGAGGGATACAAGTGACAAAGAAATACCAACACTGGTATTTGTCTCATGGTTGCAGCCAGAGGACATGTGAGGCTGCAGTCCAGTGCCTTGTCTTTTATAGTGTGAGTGTGTAGCCTGTAGCCGCAGGACGCTAACTCCAAGACATGCATCATGTTCTCACCTGAGACACAGCCTTTCATTCAGTAGCTTAAAGCGTTGAGCTACTACATCTGCTAGCAGCGCTTTCACAACACCATCAATACTATGACTGTATTTGTGCTGGGAGGGCCTTTTAAGCTTTATGCACAATAATGGCTTGCAAGTGGTTTGAGACTTTTACAACAACAACTATGCCTTTAGCAGGAACACTGACAGACCACTGTTTATGGCAGGGCAAAATGTATAGAACAATTTAAACAGAAAATTTGCAAAACAAGATATGTTTGACCCGTGCTAGGAAAAATACTTTATAGTGCTATTAATACCAACTTGTTTTAGGCTATTCATTATTTTGCTTCATTAAGTATTAGTGTTTTCAGCATCTGCAGAGCCTCCACAGAACTTTCAAACTGCTCAAGACGCTGGCAGTGGCTGCAGTTGTGCCAGCCTATTTCAGTGATGGAAGGTAAGGTATCTGTACTTTTACTCCACAACATTTAAAAGCAGGTACATTTGAGAGCAATTTTTGAAAGTGAAAAGTACTTTTCATATGATTTAAGGAGTTATTTTTGCCATGTTTGTGGTAGAAGCCTGACTAAGGTTTTCAAGGTCAAAGTTTGGCTTTGAGCAAACAAAAATAAATGCACAAAATTCATAAGAAAAATTAAGAAATTGATTCGTATTGCTCCTGTTGACCAAAATATGTATCATTTTTAATCAATATCACAACATTTCACATTTATTAACTTATTTATTAACAGCACTTGTACGAAATATTTTATTACTTTTCACTCTTAACGTACATTTTAAACATATACTTTAATACTTTTTCTTAAGTCAGTTTTTTCATGTGATACTTTTACTTGAGTAACTTTGTACCTCTTGGCCTATTTCTCGTTCCATTAAACCCTTCAACAATATATCAAGTGGAATGAGCAAATTTACCCATTTACAAAAACATGCACTATGATTATAGAGCCTCTTTTCCACTGGCACGGTTCGCTCGGAGCTGCCTTGGAGCGGGTCTGTTTGGTGCGGCTTCCTCCAGCTGAGTTGCATTTCCATGCCCCGAGCATGGCTCCGGGTTCAGGGGCAGAGCTCTGCTCTGTGAGACACTGATGTCACCCAAACATTACAAAAGTTTTCTTAACATACAAAATCAAAATCATATTTGAATTATAATCGTAATTAAAGCCTCAAGCGGCCATGATGGCCCTTGCCACGCCGCGCTCACCCCCCATGCGACTGCCCAGGGCCAGCCACCGCCCCCGCGCAGCATTCCCGCCACCTGGCCGCCACCGGCCGCTATCCGCCCCCCTTCACGCAATTTCTATAGAGCAGTGTGGCCATCGCATTATAGTGGGGGTTCATGGCTTTGAACCGGGAAGCTCGTGCACAATGGTGTAATTGACATTTTTGCATGTTTTGAGGCCTACAATGATCTCCCCAATTTCTAGGCCATTCGGACAAAGTTGTGTCTTTTATGTGTACTATAGGAGGTGCTATAGAGGCCACTGGCCACGTGCTCATTACTGTTTTTTATTCTGCATCAGTGGTTAGAATTTGAGCCCTTTAGGCTGATCCATGTGTCCATGAGCGGCAATCAAAGAAACAGGAAATGGTCATATTTTGACCACGTGCTACACATAAACCATAAAGAATATCCCCAAAACGTGGATGATTATTGACAATCAACATCTGTAGATTTGGCATGTGGAGTTTGAGGTAATTTGTATGAAAAACCTAGGACTAGAAAGGTTTCATATACTCGTATGTGAAAGTGGCGTTGGAATTTCAGTCCAATAATGAAGTCATTTTTGACAGCGAGCTACACAAGAACCATTATGAGTTTGTCCAAAACGTGGATGATTATTGATAAACAACCTCTATAGATGTGGCATGTGGAGTTTGAGTTAATTTGGATGAAAAACCTAGGACTACATAGGTTTCATATTGATGTATGTGAAAGTGGCATAGGAATTTCAATCCAATATGGCTGACTTCCTGTTCATCATAGGACAGTGTGCTTATTAACTTTTTGGCTTGTCTCATGGAGCTCTATCAGTGTTTTGAATTTCGTCAGCCTCCTCCAAAATGTGCCTGTCCCCACACCCATAGGAGTCCTCTTTGAGGCGGAGTCTTCGTGCCCCTGCTAGCCAACTGTGAGAAATGACCCCTGGCCATAATATATTTTTTTGTTTCCTGCCATACATGGAATGTATTCCCCAAATTTCGTGGGAATATGATAATGGTGGCATTTCATGTGTATGGTAGGAGGCGCTATAGTGTTCATTTTTATTAGATTCTGTAGTGCATTCTATTCATGGCTGTATGAAACATCTGAGAATTGAATTTGAGATATGTAGGGCAAAGCCTGTGAGTGTAACATTTTTTTTTTTTTAATCTTTGTGCCCCTGGTGGCCAATTAGGAGAAATAACCCATGCCCGTAATATAATTTTATGCTCCTTGTCATGGCCCAAATTTATTCCCCAAATTTGGTATGAAACTGATAATGTTGACGTTTCACATCTATGGTAGGGGGCGCTATAGTGTTGATTTTGATTACACTTTATAGTGCATTCCATACATACCATAATTACGCATACGTGATGTGAATGTGAGCTCTGTAGATCAATGCCTGTGGTCGTGAGAGGACATAAAAAAAACAGGAAGCGAAGCCGTTTTTCTGCAGCGTGGTACAGGTGAACTGCATAGAATTTAGCAAAAACGTGGATGTTTTAAGAAAACCCTTGTGTCTCGATGTGGCATGTGAAATCTGAGCCCATTTGGACCAAACACCTGGGACTAGATACGTTTTGAAAATACGTGGCAAAAAATGTGGCGAATTTTCAATCCAATATGGCCGACTTCCTGTCCATCACAGGGCAGTGCTTCAATTCATTTTTATGCTTGTCTCACTTTGCTCCATCACTGTGCTGATTTGTGTGCGTGTATTGCAAAATTTAGCCGCCTCCTGTCCCATAGGGGTCAACTTCTAGGTGACTTCATGAGTCACGAGGGCCAATTAAAGGCTGATTTCAGCAATTCACAAAAACACGTTTAGTCTGTGGCACTGTGAGACATGGTTGAAGCTAGTGCAAACATAAAACTACTTCTGCTTTATCGTCAGCTTTTTCTGCATTTATTTCATTTCTCTATACTGCATTATAACTTCTCTTTATGTAACACATTGAATTGGCTCATGTTAGATGCATTACCAATATAATTTTTTCGATCTCTATACATGAATGCGGTGCATCCATAAACAGGAAACAGTTGTTGCATTTGTGCTTTGTTTTGTGGTGCATATCAGCTGAACATATAAAGTTGCCATAACTGCAAATACGACATCAAGTCAGCGTTTATTATTTTTTTGCTTATATCGGCTTTTTGCCATCTTGAGTTTGTGTTCTCTCCTGCCCAATCATCGCGTTTCTTGCGTAGCCATGTCTTAACTAAAGCCATACCGTGTTGGTCCACTCCAGGAGCTCGTAGCCTCCAGGGTGCGTTTCGGACCCCTCAGACAGGGCGGTACGGTTCACCTAAGACAGTGGAGACTCTTGTGGCCCGTAGTGATCCACTCTGAAGCAAACCAGTGGAAAGAGTTAGGAGGTCAGTCTTTATTGAAATTCTCTGAAAAACTCTTTAAAGCCTAATTTAAAAGAGAAATAACTGTGTCAAAACAAACAAGCATGGCAAAGAATCATCCAATATTGTATAAAGTATAAATCAAATCAAAACAATTATAGTACGTAGCAGCACTGAAAAAAGGCAGACATGTGAGTGCTCTAGCAGAACCACAGAAGTGCTTACTCCCTCACACACTCAGAGGAAAACAAAAGGCCAGAGTAATTGTAGCTGGCAGGGCCCAGTCTTTAGGGAGAACAGAATAAATGTGGGTAGTCTTCTTTCTCTCTCTGGATCCAGCTTGCACACACCTCCAGAGCCCAGCGGCTCCATGGCTCATCGCTCCCCAAAGCGCTGACAGAGCACTCCACTCGCTAATAAAGGAGCATTTACAATCGTTTAGTCTCGCTGTCTCTTTCACCTCTCACATGTCCAAGTGTCCTGCTCACTTACCTTTACCGTGATCAAAATCAGAGCCTCTGCTGCCTCTCAACAGTGAGGTTGTCAGTTCAATACTGGCGCTTCTAGAGAAGTCTGTGTGTCGTTTTGTTGTATGGCGGTGGTATGGTAGTAATAGAAAAATAGGAAAAGCATTCATCTGAAAGTCTGAGGGGACCGTTTTGAGCCCAGACGGAGCATTTATAAGAACCACATTTACTAAGTGGATAGTGTGTGGTAAAGTGAAGCAAAAACCAGGCCAGCTGAGATTTGCGTCTCTCATAAACAACTTTTACTCGTGTGACTTATGGGAAATGCAAAACTTGAGCAAAATTTAAGGTAGAGAAAATGCAAAAGACATATTATAAATCTTATATATTTTTTCGACTACCAGGGCTACAACTGTGTGAAAATTGTGCACTTTTGAGAAGCAGATGTTGTAGCGACCCTGAGCCTCTAACCTTGAGCCTTTGTCGCTTAGAGAGGAGTCTGGGTCCAGTACCTCGGTCTGACGTGCTGCTTTTTGGAGGTAGTACATTTTCTGGGGGTTTAATCAGTTGGTTCAGTGGTTAAACAGTGGTTAAGCAGGTTACACATACAGATGCTGAATTGTAGGCCTATACAAAAATGGTATGGTAACAAGCAAAAAAAAACCCCAAAGTGGTCAACGAAAAATACGGCCACCTGGCGTCTCCCCTCTACACCTCCGAGCCGGCAGGAAAACACGGTGCCTTTGAATATCCCAGCACGTCGCCTTTGCCCACGTGAGCCCCGCCCCTCACGCATTACCATGGCAACCAAAACACCCATATGGCTCCTACAGATGTTTTACGCAGGACAGGCTACTGGAGTTTACACATCATTATGGCTTGGAAAATGATTTCAAATTCTTGGAGTGATACGATTATAATGTGCTGTTTTGACGGTTGTAAGGTGAGGGTGGAAAAGGGGAAATAGAAGGAGGCGCCACTGTTTACGTGAAACACTCTTTTGTGCCTATGTATTCACAGTTAACAGGGGGACAAGAGTCTGATTGGTTCTCCGCAGAAACGAAACAAAAATGGGTAGAGCGTACTCCTTCGTTGTGCACTCCGGTCATAATAATGTGAATGGTTCAGACAGAAAGGGCATCTGGTGTAAAAATCCACCAAATCCCCATGAGATGACTTTGCTGTGCATCCCAATAACAGCGGAGCACCCGATTGTGAAAACTGTCCCAGCAAGTATCTACTGCTCTTTTATGTTGAAGTATTTCTTTTTTCAACAACCATTAACATTCTGGGCCATTAACCCATCCATTTTCAATTTCTCATCACAGTTCCTCAGTACTATATCTCTTTTATTACACTCATTCAATCAAAAGAAAAGAATAAATTGTTCTTTTACATAATAGGAAATTTGTCATCCATTACATATACATTTAAATATTCCGAGACTGTGCAGACTCAATTAAAATGAATAGCCAACTGCTTTAGTGGGCACTATCTTTACTCCCTGAATGTAAAGCCATAACACATGATCAGATAATGTACATTTTAGCCCTACACAATGAAGGATTTGATTTGTGCTCTTGCTTATTGTGTAATTGAGAAAGGGAGTGATTGCAGTACAGAACTTCATTTGACTTAATGGTTCCAAGCAGCCATGCATAATAAACAGAGGGAGCAGGGAGGGTGCTTTAGTCCTCTAATGAATATAAAGTATGGAAGTACAGCACTGATAAGAGTCTCGCAGACAGTATCAGAGCAAAACTACCCAATGTCAGTCTCCAGGGCCACTCATAGCACTGTGGAGATCTGATATGACCCTCACTTTAATCTTTTATTAATGCTTTGAAAATATTTAGTTCTGTTTGTCCTCCTCCAAGAGACTAAATTTGTAATGAATATGGTAAGAGAGCCTGGTTTTATGCATCTAGAGAGCTGAAGGGAAATTAGGCTTCAGTGTGACGAAAAATTAGCAGCAATGCCATAGCAACAAACAGTCCAAAACAAAAAGTCTTTTGATGGAAAAGTCCCACATGTCTGTGGGATTCAGAAGGATTCAGAAGGACTACTTCCTTTAACAGCTACATTAAATCAAAAACATCTGCAGCTTTTTACCATCTAAAAAACATTACACAACTTAAAGGTGTACTGTCAAAACCAGATTTGGAGAGACTTATCAATGGATTTGTGTCCAGTAGGTTGGACTGCTGTAACGGCCTCCTTACTGGCCTCTCCAAATGAGCCTTAATATAGCTGCACATACATCCTGAACGCTGCTGCTCGGGTCCTGACAAGAACCAGGACATACAAGCACATGCGTCCTGTGCTCAGGGCTCTGCACTGGCTCCTGTGGCTCAGAAAATAGACTTTAAAGCAGCTCTGCTCGTGCACAAGTCCCTCTATGGCCTAGCACTAAAGTGCCATATGAACCTCTTGCACTCTTATGACCTCAGGAGTTGGCCTCCTGCTGGTGTCCAGAGTCAGGACTAAACATGGGGAATCAGTGTTTCAGTTTTATGCAGCTAAAACCTGGAACAGTCTTCCTGAAGATGAGAGACAGGCCTCTATTTTGACAGTGTTTAAATCCAGGCTCAAAACGGTTGTGTTTAGCTGTGCATATGACTGAAAGGTTTTTTTTTTTCTGCACTCTTCTCTTTTAATGTTAATTTTTTTATGATTATTTATGATGATTTATTTTTTGATTTGATATATTGTGATTTTAATGTCTTTGCTATTCTGTAAAGTTCTTTGAATTACTTTGTATGAATTGTGTTATAGAAATAAACTTGCCTTGCCTTCATGATTTGACTGATTTGGTATGGCAGCGGTTCTCCGTTGTTATAGCAATAAGGTCCTTCAAATCAAAATGTTATATCTTTTGAATGGGAAGGGGCCTCACAAAATCCTTCAAAGCAGGAAAGAATCATTTGCCTGAAACCGAATAAGCAGAAACTGAAACCCATAGATAGGTCTATTTAATGGCCAGTCTCAATAGCTCGATGACTGAATACCTTCAGAGACACCTTTATGACCTTTCTACTGTATACCACATTTCAATTCAGAATTACTTGTCTGTCCTTGCGTTTTTTCAAACTGCTAAATTAATATTTTTTGTCTATGTCAGTCACATACAAAAAAAAAAAAAAAAAAGTATATACCCTCCTTAGCTGTGACCTAAAGTGGCATATGGCTCATGACAAACGTAATAGTGTCTCATTTCCTGTTCACTGTTCACCTCGATGCACCTGTCTGGCCCCATCTCTGCTGTTTCTCCCAGTCTTTCTTTAGATGTGTATTATGCACGCTTGAAAGAGAGACATGGTTGTGCCCAGTCACCGTGTTAACATTCATAAAACAGGCCTCTTTAGAACACAATCCTATCCCCTCTCTTCAGCATCTGCTAATACGCTGTCATTACCACCACACAATTCAAATGGAGAGGGCTGACGCTGGAGCAGTTAATTTAGACTTGAATGAATAAGGGTGGAAGGCAGTGAGAATGCTCAGTCAGCAGTGAAGATACAAAAAAAAAAATAACAGATACAAATGAATGGAGTTATAGGAGCAGCAAGGAAGCACAGATTAATCAATTTGAGGTGAGGAACTCAAAGGGGTTTAAAGACTTTAACTGACATGGAGAGCAGGGTAAATGAGGTGAAGATAAGTCACTGCCCACAATCAAACATATACAAAGATAGAAAAGGATTAGCTTGGCAATCTTTAGTCTGAATAACAGGCACAAGAACAGTTTAATGGAAGCATTCACCTTGTAGTGCAAGTCATATCAAGTTTATTACTGTCAATGCTGAGTTCAACTGTTGGCTTGTGTCAAAAGTGTCTATCATTTCTGTCTGTCTTGCAACAGTCTGTTTTGTTTCCTGCCCTCATGTATTAAAGGCAACGAAGGCATGTTTTTCAATACAACCAAATGAGATCTTGATATTTCAATACAAAGATGGTCCCGGGTTTGACTCGAGTTTGGCTGTCTCTCCCCGTGTCTGGGTGGGTTTCCTCTATACACTCTGATTGTGCAATAGGTAAAACTAATTCTCCAGCTAAGGTAGTCCTGACCAAGCCTATGATCTGGAGATGGGTCTTGGAGCCCACCGCTGCTAACAGGTTGCCCCAGCAGCCTTGACAAATGGGTCAAATGCAAATTTTGCTATGGGAGACAATAAAGTGCACTTTAACCTTACCTTAACTTAAAACGGAAAAAAATAACATGGGTTGATTTAAGACAACATTGGTTCAATCACAGCCTGTTAAAAGAACTGCCACAGTTGGCATCTGAGCACTAATATTGTATTACATTGATCGATCTCAGTATCTTTTTAGATATTGTTCATATTTTCCGAACCATAGGATGTCAGCCTTTCCTCCCACAGAAGTGCTGGCATGAAGCATCATGGAGACAGCCAGCTATCCTGTAGTGAAGCTGGAGGAGTCTGTGGAAGCCTGTTTAACCTCTCAGTGCAATACATCAGTGTTATACATCAGTGTGATCAAACACTAGTCCACAAGGCGAACAAGTTTGTACTCCTGGAATTCAAATGTCAACAATTATATCAAAGCATACGGCCGAGGCTATGGAAAAGGTCAAAACAACCTCCTAGTAGATCTGACATGAACTACACTGTGTCCATATTGCTGTAAACGCTCGGTCGCATATGGACAGGTCAGGAGAAAGGCCAGAACAGAAAATACATTCGAATGGACACAGGTGTGCTGCACAAGAGGCAGTGAGCTACCTGTGGTCAACTAATCATGGGTTTCATAAGGTTGTTACAGCAGAACTAAGTAACTTATTTAATGTCTTTCAAAGTCCCTCTGGTGGTTACAAGGATGATTTTAGGGTGTTTGAAGGGTCTGCACTTACCTCTGAGTGGGGAAAAAATAAAAAAATAAAAAAGACATGCAACTGGTTGCCACAGAACCACGTGGATCTAGCCACGTTTTCATTGATCACGTGAGTTTTATGTGCATTACTCTGGTATCATTGTTCTAGTTATGTAATTGGAATAATTGTTTCCTTTAATACACAGTTACATTTGCATGCAGGATATGTGCAGCTAGTGTCACTTGTCAGTAGCACATCAGGGCTAAATTTGCACATTGCTCTTGTTTACACACTGACTATGGCTAACTTCATGCCCAGAATCAAATTGGGTAACGCATTTGCGTGTGATCAAACCACTTGTCAAGTGGGGTTACTTCTGTAATGGACAGACTGATATTTCATCTGTATGCAGTAATGTTATATCCTTTAGCAGCTAGATGTGCTCTTTGTTGGCAATCAACATTGTCACTCAGTCTGTGAACATAGCAACGAGAAACTTTAGCCCCGATGCAAAGTCAGAGGCTGTACTTACTTTCAACAACTTTGTGTTCTGATTATAGACAGAAATGTTGGCAAACCCAAACACAACTACACCACTATCACTACCAGTGTCAAGATCCACAGAGTACATACTCAATATATTTACAAGAGGTAAGATAAAGTCAAATAACCCACCAGACATTTTGTTGCGTGCATGCATTCCCACAAGCAACCTGTAGGGAGAGCAGTACTGCTAAAGTTACTTAGTTCTGCTTTAAGCGTGCTCTATAACTTTTCTGGTGGAAGGTCCAGTATCCAGTTGCCTCAGTGATGTTATTTCTCTGTGTGGAATGTTCCATAGTATGACATTAAACTTATATACCTACATGGAAAGAAGCAAACGCTGCCTCCAGGCAATATTATAGGTCAGATCTATGGAGTAAGTAAAAATGCATGATTTTCAATATATTTTTTAATGATAAAACACCGGTAATTCAACAAATTTAAGCTATACTTAATACAATACTGAAGAACTTTTCCTACAAAACAATTACATGGAGACAAGCAGGTGGTAGACGCTATGCCAGGCAAAGTTACATAGTGTGCATTTAACAAATTACATGGGTACACTAACGTTAGATCTAGTCAGTCACCCTTTTTATTTGATCATCCAGGATTTGGAGCTAGCAATAGTGTCCATTACCTAAAATATTAATGTGAAGAGGATTATCATTATTAGAGCTGGACTGAATTACATGTGTTGGCCCTGATCATGAATCCCTTTATAGCACTGTCCTCCATGTATCAATGCTCCAAGCCCATTTCCCATTGCACTTAAACTAGCCGATGGACCTTCTTCAGCTAGAATCTCTAAATGATAAAAGCATTTGTAACCATGGACTATAAAAAGGGCTATTTTTGTGTGGCCTCCAGAAATAAAAAAAAAAAAAGCAACAGAGCTTTATATAATGCCTTCAGGAAACAGACAAGAGGCTGATGGGCAGATAGTGTACATCACTATAGAAACCAGCCTAACTGCTCTGCTTAGCCCGGGTATGCCACCGTTCAAGAGGTGTCTTGCACTAGCTTGTTACTGTGGATACAAAGTTTTGAGACATGGAACACGTAATGCTGCTTCAGTTTGGTGCATACTTTTTCTTTACCATTGATGCTTAAATGTGAGTTTTCTAAAACATATTAATGATGGTAAACTGGAAACATCATAAACAAGAATAACACCTCTTGTGTAGTTACTATTATGCAAATGCATTTTAATCATGCATTTTGTTTATTTGTTTGAAATTTGTCTCATTTAACACTAAGGCATGGCATAGCATAATAAGGTTAGAATATATGATACTGATGGATGTTTTACAGCCATGCTACTTATTAGTCAAATTTGTTTTAGGGCCTACATTGTAAAATATGAGATGAAATGAAATTCGCTTTTTTTTTTTTTTCCTCAAATTGCGCCTTTATTCTTTCCAGCTAACCTTTTGCTAAAAACTCATTTTATTAGAATTTTGCAGTCACTGGTTGGGCACTGCGCCAGTCCTGCACAGAAATGAAATAGCCTGGCAACACCTGAAGAGAGGGATCAGCAGAAAGCCCTGGGGTCTGTGGAGCAGAGCAGGGTTAGTACAGGGAGCTCAGGTTAACACTGAGGTTTACTGCTACAACAGAAGCTCACTTAGCCAAGGTCAGTTTCCATGGTGACCAGGGATGGGAGTAAATGTTCTAAATTTTCTGACTCTGACCCACAAATGTCGACAATATAGTATCTGAAAAGTGCAATTGGAGTTTGTACCACATCTGGAATCCATTGGCCTGGCATCAGCTCAGACACATTCAGTCTTTAACTATTGCTACTACCATTACTGCTGCTAGTAATACTACTACTACCTCTGCTGCTGTTACCACCACCACTACCACTACTACTACTACCACCACTACTAGTACTGCAAATACTGCCATTGTGTCCTTTACCATCCCGATTACAATTTTAAGGCAGTTTGTTTTTCATATAGTTCAAAATCGCAATTGTTCTTTCAGACATTTTACAGATATTGTTATAATTTAGAAGAGACGCTGATCAAGCAGGATCAATCACCCATTAAATCACCTCTGATGCCCTTCCACAAAGCTTTGTTTCCTTCTAAAAGATTCAGGCCTGAGGCGAGGCTAAACCTGGCCTGTATGTATGCCTGATGCCTCTACAGTTCATATTCTCTGTGGTCTACGGTCAACACAAGTTTGTTTTGCCGCTGGCCTTTTTGCATATAAACTGTTTTAATTGTCCTCTGGTCCATGTGCTTTATCTATTTGGATTCAATAAAACAACACTTTACCAGGACACACTGAGCAGCAGCACTTAATGGGCCATTAATGAGCCAGAGTTTAAATATGCATTTCAATTTCACCATGACCTTTAAACAACCCCTCGTTGAACCTCCACCTTAACATGGTGGAGGGGTTTGAGCACCCGAATGATCCTGGGAGGTATGCCATCGGGGGCTTCATGCCCCTGGTAGGGTCACCCACGGCAAACAGGTCCTGGGGGACCGATCCGATGAAGAGCGGTTCAGAAGCCCCTTATGATGAGTTTAAGATCAAAGTCAGCTACGTTGCCCAGACTGGCATTACTGGGACCCCGCCCTGGAGCTAGGCCTGGGGTGGCTGCTTGACAGAGAGCATCTGGTGGCCAGGCCTTTCTCCACGTGGCTCGGTCGGGCACAGCCCGAAGGAGCAATATGGGGCTGTCCACCCATGGGCCCACCACCTGCGGGAGGATCTGTGAGGGGCTGGTGCAGAGAGATCTGGGCGGCAGTCAAAGGCAGAGGCCTTGACAACTGGATCTCTGGACATGGAATGTCACCCTACTGGCAGGGAAGGAGCCTGAGCTTGTGTGGGAGGTTGAGCATTACCGACTAGATATAGCCAGCCTCACCTCCACGCATAGCTTGGGCTCTGGAACCCAACTCCTTGAGAGGGGTTGAACTCTCCATTTCTGTGACATTGCCTGTGGGGAGAGGTAGTTAGCTTGTGTGGGCTTGCTTATTTCCACACAGCTCAGCCACCATATGTTGGAGTTCACCCCAGAGAACGAAAGGGTCACAACCCTGCACCTTCGGCCATGGACAGGTCTTGCACAGTTGACGGCAGTGCAGAGACCGGGCCTTATTGGAGTCGCTGGGAGGGGTACTAGACAGCGCACCAACCGGGGAACCATTCAATGCCCACATAGACAGTGACACCTGGAGGGGCGTGATAGGGAAGAATGGCCTCCCTGATCTGAACCCGAGTGGTGTTCCGTTATTGGACTTCTGTGCTAGTCAGAGTTTGTCCATAACGAACACCGTGTTCGACCACAGGGGTGTCCATCAGTGCACGTGGCACCAGGACACCTTAGGTCGGAGTTCAATGATTGACTTTGCCATCATGTCATCTGACCTCCGGCCACGTGTCTTGGACATTCAGGAGAAGACAGGGGCTGAGCTGTCAACCGATCACCATCTGGTAGTGAGTTGGATCCGCTGGTGGAGGAGGACGCTGGACACACCTGGCAGGCCAAAGCATTCTGTGAGGCTCTGTTGGGAATGTACGGCGGTGCCCTCCATTAGGGGGGCTTTCAACTCACACCTTCGGGAGAGCTTCTCCCAGATCCCAGAGACTGGGGACATGGATTCTGCGTGGGCATCCTCTCCATCTCTATTGTCGATGCGACTGCTCATAGCTGTGGTCGTAAGGCCTGCAGTGGTTGTCACGGTGGCAACCCCCCTGCTCTTGTTTCTGTGATGAGCTGGTCCCATCAGGCGTTACGGGAGACAATGACACCCGCAGCGCGTTTATGTCCAGTCTGCTCCGTAATTTCTTTCAAAAAACTCTAAAGTCTTATCTTTTAATCCAGGCTCTTAGTGTCCATGTGCCAAAGCAGTTTTGAATGTTTCATTGCCTCGTTCGCATTTCTCGCATATTACAGAGTGGACTCGGTTTTAAGTAGGACTCATGGTGTTGTCTGTTAATTTTAGCTTTCTTTTTCTTGGAGGTCTTTTGTTTTTGTCTCATTTTCACAAGCTCGTGGCTCTATTTTTGGTCTGATGCGCTATACGTGAAACGTCATCGTGGAGACAAGAGCAGATCTAGCACAGATATAATAAACTCACCGTTACATCAAATCGATTTATGAGGCCATTCCCTATCAGGATTTTGATAACATATTTATGGACAAGTCATGAGGGACGGGAGAAAGTTACGTCGAAGAAGATGTGGTTGCAGATGAATTTACCGTTTTTGTGCAGCCCAGTAGCAAATACGTAACGGACCGGAACCGGTCCCCAGCCCGTGTCCCAATTCACCAAATGCACCGTTCGATGTACTGCTCGAAGTGCAGGTCGAAGTACCGCCCGACTTAAATGCGCCATTCGGGGCACTTTGGTGAATTGAGACACAGCCGTAGTGCTACAGTTCCTCCTGCTCCTGAACCTCTGCACAGCGTCTGTGTCCTTCCGCAGGACTGTGAGCTGTGTGTGAGGTGTGAGCGGTGTTTGTTTTTAACATAGTTCCGTGAGTGTGACGACGAATATGAAAATATTATTTTATTTTAATATTTCAACATTACAATAAGTTTCTAATTTAAACTACAATTTAAAAAAAGAATTAACACAAATAAAACGCATTTCAATTAAATACTTTTTAAATGTAATTTAATTTATTTTCCCAAGCCGCAGATCCACAGTATAAGGCTGAAAGAGCTGCATGCGGCTCCTGAGCCACGGGTTGCCGACCCCTGCACTCGAGGGACGATGTCTCTCGGCTGACCTGGGAATGCCTTGGGTCCCACTGGGGGAGCTGCTGCCCCCACGACCCAGTCCCGGATAAGTGGAAGAAAATGGATGGATGAACTTTTAAAGAAGTACTGTAAAACACTGTCATTTTATTTCTTTTGTCTGGTCCTTTTTAGGGGTACTAACTTCTAGGGTTGTGCTATATTGGCACCTTTTATTGCCATTATAATCTCTTTTTATGTGTCCCCCGTCAATGCTTTGTCCACAAAAATCATAAAAAGTTCCATTTATTGATATGAAAAGTCACAATGCTATAACTTACTTTATTTGAAGCTTCCATTGCCTTCAGTACAAGTCTCCAGCCTTTGTGTGTTTTAGTGAGTTCTGAATGGGCCCAAACAGTGATGTATTGGTGAAGATACAAATAAGTCAGCTAATCAGATCCATCACTTACTTCCTGGTTCCTGACTGGAGTCTGGCCCTGGGGGAGCTGCTGCCAGAGGCTGGAGTGCTGGGTTGAAATGTCACCTTCATTAGACCAATCTACAATCAATAGACAGAGTGTGTAGTCCCAGAGCGGCCAATCACAGCGCAGAGGTCAGTGGAGGCAAAAGAGTCAAGCACATGCATTTGTCAAAGAGCATGATGTTTGAATTGAGTGTGTGTGGGAACATGCATGGGCATAGTTTGAAGGATTTTTTACATGTACGGTATACAGTATCTGTGATAGGCCTTTGTGGTAATGGTAGACGTAGTTTGCCTGGGATCCAGAATACACACTTCTCCAATACTTTATAAAGAAGTGAGTCTGGTAACCGAAGCATCTCCCCAAGTTCAGATGGGTGTGATGCATTAGCCAATTAGGGATATGGTCCATCCGTATCAAAACAAACATGGCTGTTTATGAGGAAAAAAGAAAGGAAAAACTATTACAGGGAACTGAAAAACATAGTGGATTTTTGCAGAATCTTTGAGCAAAGCACAAAACCCTTCATTTGAGGTGAGAGAAATCTGATTTTGTTGTAAATAATGGTTACCCAAAGCGCTCAGATGAGTTTCACATATGCTATTAAAATAACCAAATCCAATTGCACCGTAGTGTTTGGACTTTACTTCATGGCACGACTGGGGGTGATCAGAGGGGGTGACCCGACTCATATCTCTCTGTATAAAAAGTTCAAAGGGAACATTCTGGACTTGCCAGGAGAAGTATAGTAGTAGTATAGACAGATCTGTTCAGTCCTTTAACTTCACCGACCACAGTGCAGTGGCAGTGCCTAAGGACCCATCTTCAGATTGATAAGCTGTACCTAGCTGAAGGACTCTATTGTGCATGTTTTAACAACAGGAGGACCTCAACCCAGACACAAGGAGAACATGCAACCGACATGCAGAAAGAGAATCAAACCCAGGACCTTCATGCTGGAGGGTAGAGGGTTCTATCTCAAAACTCAAAAATACTGCAAATGGAGTAATTTTACCAATTCAATACCAATTACTACTACTATAGACGTAATCAAAGAGATGAACATACTGCCACAGCTATTGCTACTATAAATGATACAAATCCTATCATCTCAACATGACCACCTCATCTCATAAGTTATACTATTATTAAGCTATCATTCATGAGCATATGCAAAACAAACAGTCAAAATCAGCTCATTGTTTTATTAATTCCCTCAAACAATTTCTATATAATCGGATGATGAGTCTTTTATGTGAACGGGAATACATAGTTGCATCAATAAAAGTGTCTTGTGGGAAGGCTAGAAGAATATAGAAAGAAGAAATCAGACAGGACATCAAAGGCAAAGCAAAGAGAATCTGTGAGGAATATAGTCCTAAGACACTAATGCACTAAGCTCATTACTTATTTAAACGTCATAACAAAGTGCTTTTGTTCACAGACTTTATTACTTCAATCAGTATTAGAAAACAGAAAACATATTGGATGTATAAAGAGATGGAGAGAAAGTATATTTTCAAAAGTTCATTTCAGAGGAATTCTCACAAGTATTGGGAAGACATGATTTGCAATCTCTTTAAAAAGTGCAATGCAACTTCTGGTGGAGGGCTTACCACCTGCTTGTCTTATCAAGTTATTTCTTTGCCCAGAATGTTTCAAGGCAAGGACTAAATTAATCTATTTCCATGTAGTCAAGCAGGTGATACAACCAGGCCAAGTTACAGGTCAGATCTGTGGAGAAGCAATCCCTCTCACATTAAGAGGGCAAAGCTTTTTTTGAACACTACATGTATATTTAATACACAAGGCAAGGCGAGTTTGTATGTATTTGTATAGCACAATTTGAACACAAAGTAATTCAAAGTGCTTTACAGAATAAGAAAGACATTAAAGTCACACAAATCAAAACACAAATAATCACAAATAATCATCATAAAATTACCACTGAAACAGAAAAGTGCAGAATAGCAACCTTTCAGTCATATGCACAAATAAACAGAACTGTTTTGAGCCTGGATTTAAACATTGTTAAAGTAGAGGTCTGTCTCACATCTTCAGGAAGATTGTTCCAGGTTTTAACTGCATAAAACTGAAATGCTGATTCCCCATGTTTAGCCTGACTCTGGGCACCAGCAGGAGGCTGGTCCCTGAAGTCCTCAGAGTGTGAGATGGTTCATATGGCACTAACATGTTGGAGATGTACTTTGGTGTTAGGCCATGGAGAGACCTGTTCACAAGTAGAGCTGCTTTAAAGTCTATTCTCTGAGCCACAGGAGCCAGTGCAGAGACCTGAGCACAGGACGCATGTACTTCCTGATTCTAGTCAGGACCCGAGCAGCAGTGTTCTGGATGTACTGCAGCTGTCTTAAGGCTCGTTTGGAGAGGCCAGTGAGCAGGTCGTTACAATAGTCTAGCCTACTGGAGACAAATGCATGGATAAGTCTCTCCAAGTCTGTTTTGACAGTATACCTTTGATTTTTGCATTTTTTTTTTTTAGATGGTAAAAAGCTGCAGATGTTTTTGATTTGATGTGGTTGTTAAAGTTCAAGTCTGAGTCCATTATTACCCCTAGATTTCTAGCCTGATTTGAAGGTTTTAGAGAGAGAAACTGGAAGGTGACTACTAACACTTTCTCTATGTTTCTGTGGGTAACAGATAGAAAATAGGTTAATGTAATGTCATACTGTGGAACATTTAAGGCTCTCCATCTCAGTAATAAGCAGGTAGAACCCACCACCAAAGTTATTTAGTGCATCTTTAAAAATGCCAAGGCAATCCACAGCATGCTTCTAATTACAAAATACATGCAACTTTTCCCAAGAACCCAGCAGATTCCCAATTTTAACTACATGTGCATGCCTACAGAAGAATGTTGACGATGTTGACCATATTCAAAACCAAGACCAAGCAGGGGTTTAAATTTCAATATATGGCATCTGACTCAGAGCAGAAGATAAAATAAAATGAAAAGAAGAAAAAATAACCCAACTTGACCTTGTGAATATGAATTTATACAACCCAAACTGTGAGTGTCATGATATCAACTTCTGCTGGCTGACCCCATGAAAAGTAATCTATGTTTCTCTCTTGCATTTATTCTGTATAACTTCTAGCGTTAACTTCAAATGTAGATATATACATGAAAACCCTGGCTTCTTAAAATGCATTTATTCTTGGTAAAAGGTGCTGTGGAGTTGTTAATAGTGCATTTTCTCCTACATACACTTATTTACACTAACACTGCCATAACCCTGTGCACTTTTCTGCAAGCACATTTGTTTTGATCATAACAATCCATAATGACCTCTCCCATTATAGCGCTACATCATAAGAATCAAAAACACATGATTTAATAAACGGTGTTGAAAGCACAGTGCGTTTTAGCCAGCACTCACCCAACAAGTAGAGATGTGCTGCTCTGAATTATTCATTATATATGATTAGTATTCAACTTATCTCTGTGTCGGACTGTTCCTGATTAAAATGTGGCAGCTTATTCCACTTGTCTGCTTGTCATGCACTGGATATTTCTTTCAATGCTTTTGTCACTGTTGATCATGTTAATTTATTTCTGTAACTTCTTGTACATTATTTTAAAGATATTTTCTTGTAATCTGACTGACCAAAGCATGTATCTTTTCTGGTGGTATTTGTCTCCATGGAGATGGTATTGCTTTGCCAAAAATATTCCACAGTTGAGTGTTAGCTTCTATCTGTATGGAGACAACAGGTGACACCACCAGGCCAAGCTACAGGTCAGATCTGTGGAGATGGCTGCTCACAGTAAGAAACATACCTTGAAAAACATGGATTCTAACAATACAAACACCAAGGACGATGTTGAAAATTTCTTATGTGAAAGGGAAACCAAATATGGATTCACAATTGGATTTTCCTGCTTCAACAATGTTTTAAAGGCCAGACTACAAATTCTTCAGTTTGATCAAGATGGAAAATTCCTTTGCTATTTCTTGTAGAACCAATGGTCCACAAGGTTGGGTATGTAATTCAGCTGTGCCTGATTTTAACATCTTAAAAATGTGAAAAAACAGAACTACTTCATTTTAACTGGTTTGGTTTACCTTTAAATTTGGCTGCATTTTGGATGAAATACAAATGATTCAACCCGATTTAAAACCAGTGTAATTTGGTGATGTTTACTATCAAGTCATGGTATGCCATTAAACTATCCATCCAGTTCTTCCTTTTTTATAGAATCCACTTCACAGTATACATCATGTTTTTCTCTTCTGATAAACTACACTACAACTACACTGTCCAAACACTCCTATAGGTCCATACATGCCCCATCTTTGCACTACATTGCTAAAGTCCACCTCTTCTCCTCTGTATTCCATGTGTGTATGAGTTTGTATGTGTTCTGTTATCTCCCACTGCAATAACAGCTTTTTGGCCCCGGACACAAGCCGAGAGCTCAAGAGCTAAACTACCCTTGCCAGTGTAATAGACTTCTTTGATACACTGTGCATGTGTATATATCATCACCTTAAGTTACATCTTGTTTAAAAATTCAACAAGCTCTGCAACCCCCATGTAATCCCCAAAAATACACACCATTTAATGCAGTGCCATTTCAGTTATTTCATTTTTTCCACAATAAAATACATTAAGATATTTTTGCTGTGGTTGGAATGTTCCACAGTATGGCATTAAATATATCTCATCTTGTATGTGTGTATTTGTTTATTTGATATGGTCTGTGCTTACTAATGGTCATCTGTTACAGTGCAGATATGCCAGATTACTGCAAAGATGCCAATTCTCATCTATTCCTGATCATCTGACATCATGAGTGGAGTCGCCTCTCCACAGACTTAACCTGTAACCTTGCCTTATCGTCTCATATGCTTGTTACCAAGGAGATAGGTATATTAAATGTTATACTGTGGAACTTTCCAGGCAAAGCAATAACATCTTAATAGAGACAAGCAGGTGCCATACTCTTTACCTAAAAAGTGACATAGGGTGCCTTTAATATTTAATTTTGTTTCATTTATTTACTTATTTGGTTGGGACAATGTATGCCAATGAACAGACATGAACGTAAACACACCAGATCATAGCTAAAAAGTAATTTCCATCTGTTATCCCAAGGGCTGGGGTCACATAAGGGCCAAAATTGAAATTGTACAATTCCCATAGTTGCACATTTCATTCATTGCACATCCTACATATTGCTCATTCCACCTTTTGCACATCCCACACATTGCAATATGTAGGATGTGCAATGAGTCTGATGTGCACATTCCACTCATTGCACATTCCAGAAATTGCACATTCCGCAAATTGCACATTAGACTCATTGCACATTCCACACATCGCATATCCTACATATTGCACGTTCCACTCACTGCACATTTCACACATCACTGCACATTTCACACTCATTGCACAGTTCCCATCATTGCACCATCCAAAATATTGCACATTCCACTCACTTCACAATCACATATCTCTGTAATTACTGGTACAATCCCCATGGAACACAAATTATCATATAATTCAATGTCTTTCTCAGGCAAAATCCCCAC
Organism: Periophthalmus modestus; assembly: GCA_019594935.1. Lineage (NCBI taxonomy): Eukaryota > Metazoa > Chordata > Actinopteri > Gobiiformes > Gobiidae > Periophthalmus > Periophthalmus modestus. The sequence continues at coordinate 10,430,144 of JAIEZT010000068.1, forward strand.
TATTGTATTATTATTGTAAGTGAGTGGTACTATTCAAATACATAGGCACAAATTCTGTCAGTTGAAATGATTTATTATGGTTAATTTGTGAACCAAACCCTCGCAATAATTATAAGGTTCAATACAAATGACTTGAATCCTCCATAGAGATGTTCACTTGTAGACTCCCAATCACTGAAACTACTGTAACAGCTACCAAACAAACCAACAAGCAAATCACATTAGCTCCTTAGTATAAAATAATGAGATAAAGTTATTAGAATGCCTGACAGATAAGAGCATGCACTGAGAATGACATTTGTAAGCCTCCAGTCATAAACATTAGGGTACCACCTGACACCACTCCAGCAAAGCTTTCTGAACAGCCCTGCTCCCTTCTCCTCCCTAACATCAGTCTCCTCCATCATCTCCCAAAATAATGTTCCCTCAACAAACCCTCACACCTTGTTCTGTCACTGAATGACTTCATTATGCAGCACAAGCCTTTGAGAAGTTTTCCAACAATTGATAGTGTATTCTGTATGGGAACTCTGCGATATGAAGACTGCAGTTCTATATACGAGTGACAGATCTGGTGAGTTTTTCTGAAAGGAGAAATGGAAAGACGTTGGCATTGTTGGATATAAAAGTTTAACATGTACCTGGATGCATTGGCCACAGAGGTTTCTTATGCAAATGGGAAACAATATTTTTGGTTGACGAAGGAAATTGAGGTCCCCGAAGGTACCCAAAACATTAGAAACTTTTGGAAAAACACAATTTTCCCTGCAATAAATTGTAGAGCCATTGAAGATCCCCCTTCGGAATGGCCAATCTGGGACAGCAAAATGTTTGGAATACGAGATGCCAGCAGTGACTCTCTAGTGCGTACTGTTGTGTACTTTGGCAAGACACTTCACAAACCTTGCAAGTGTGTGATTGGTGGTGGTCGTTGAGGCTGATGGTGCAGATCTCGATTACGTCATTCTACCCCATGGCAGCTGTGGCTTACCATGCACACATGGAGTGAATGAATGTAAAAACACCACATAAACTGAAGACACTGTTATTATTTTTAATTCAGAATACAACAGGGTTCATCAAGCTATTAATTGTCACTACTCGTCTGTCTCAATTGTTCTTAATTGTTAAGAGCCACAAGTGTATTGTAACAAACCTACTGAAGTGATCATAACCAATAGTACCAGCAGTAGTGCTACTTGTGGTACCTCGAAAAGCTTTTTAATGCAAATTACTCTCCCTAGGCCAATTTCTACAAGCCTCCGTTTAACTGGGCTGATTTAAATAGAGAAACTGTCCAATCACGTTCCTGGAAGCACTGGAGCTAAAGCAACACATTTCAAAGCTGGTGTGTGCAGAACATGCCCGTTAAGAAGAACTATTGTTTTGTAGTGCAAATCTTCCGCAGCTATTCATGTCAAGCTGTTCTGAAGAAACGTGTATTATGCTACGTACATAATAAAGTGCAATAATAGGATTAGCAGAGGGAGATGGAAGGAGCGCAGGCAGAATGCAGTCAAATGTACATTAGCGCCGTTTCCCTGGGGTGCCACTCATCTCAATCCATGACAGCGAAGAGGAATACAAAACCCTTTTATATTCTCAAACAATGGCTTAATATTTTAATAGTGACTTTTGTTATTTATCAAAGACATCGCCTGCAGGAACACTCCACAATCAACAAGTCGGGCATGAATGGATAGTGATATTAAAGCAGGGTTTTTTTTACTTTTTTGAGTGAGTACTTGAAAAGTCTGTTTGGTATACTGTCTATTGTCAAAGCTCATTTAATAAAAATGGATTGTTGAGAGATGGAAGCTAAAGAAAGGTCTAAAATGAAGTGTTGGGTATGTATGTGTGAATGCGAGCAGTACATATTTCAAAAGCAGGGGTATTAAGTCATGCATTAAAATGATTATAGCTCATTTTCTTCCACTGGAGCCTTGTTAATGGGCTGCCTGGCTGAGTGTGTGTATGTGGGTTTCCACTCTAATCCATTACCTGCTCCTCCTTTATTGCCCACTCATTCTCCCTCATTTAGTTCTGATTAAAACACGTGTGCTGCTGAGGCCCTCTCCACTCGCACATGGGCTCTCAGCAGCTCTGCATCCTCCAATCAAATTCACATGCACTGAAATAGGCCTAGATGTTCTTTTGTTGGTGAGCATCATCTTATTTGTTCGTCTGGTCTGCCATGTAAGAAAAGATGTGTAGAACAACCAGTATAGTATACAAACACAGATCAAAATGGATTACAAGAAAACATCTGATTTAGACTTTGACCAACACTCACTTCATGTGTTAAATGTTTTTATTTGTGTCTCTTTTTTAAGCTCCTTTGCTATAGGTAAACTAATTAGTACCTGATTATGAATGGATATAGTAGGCTTGTGCTAGAGCCAGCCCGGTTTCTAGCCCTGCTCCTCACCAAAGGTCTGTTCAGTTATACGATAGTTTGAAGCGCAGCCGCAGACAATGTTAGTTAAGTAGAATCAAAGCCTATAGCAATGGAGGTCCCAGACAAGCTCTGACAGGCTATGTTCAAACAAGATGGACATTTTATATTGCTCTATATTACTGGTATTACCACCAGACCCTGTAAAAGAGCACATCTCTGATTTTTACAACTCTCTGCCCCAGGCATTCATTTGCTTCACTCTAAACTCAAAACTTTTGGAAGCATGACATCAATGAGCACTAGATCTAAATCCTTCCCCAGTGCTGGTGAAACTATTACATTTAGAAAGATACATTTTGCAGATATTTAAGCCATTCTGAAGCAAACATAATATTCTGTTTCTGTTGTTATTTACCACTGCATTGTAGAGTTTTAGTTTTGATTATTTGGGGATGTTTCACTTCTGAAGCTTTTTCACTCGTGCTCATTTCACTTGACCAAGATCATTTGTCAAAATGATGCCATTATTGTCCTGTTTGTAAACCGGTCATGCCATTTTCAGCTTGGGATTTTTGCATTCTTGTTTACATTGTGTTTAGTTGTTTTGAGCTTGCTCCAAAGCAGCATTGACCTTTGTAATGGAATAATCCTGTAAATCGCTCTTCTGTCATAAAGAGCCTTTTATTTACCGCCCACTGTCTCCTGGCATTTAGAAAGCCCGTCTATGACTCTACTATGATCTTGTGCTTGCTCCAGTGCACAACTCCCCAACACAAATGCTATACTTACTCACAATAATCTATAACAGCTTTGCTGTTGGACTTTTTATTAGATCGAATATATTTGACAGCTGTCCATCGACTGAAACTATGCTGGATTGCAGATTACGACCAGAATTTATATTAGATGCTACATAAGTTTCCCATGGTGCTTTGGTACTTTAAGTAGACATGGCAACACTGGTGTGTCACTACATACAGAGGCAGACATAACACACACCTACACAGTCTGAGGTTGGTCGCTGTAAGAGAAATGAATGCAGTGGATATTCTACCTGCATCAAATTCAACATAATGGTGCACAATATGACGCATATGATAAAAACTCATCTAAGATTTTAATAAATGAAATCTTAGATGGGTTATACAATACAAACTTTTGCCTTGCAAAAGTTTGTATTCCCCAGAACATATATATCAGGCATTCTTGTGACTTTAACTCCCCTTAAACAACACAGTATTTCACACGTTTTAACTAATTAATGTCTACATTTGGAAGACACACTTTATAAACTACACCTCTGTTTCCAATGAGGCATTTACCCGTTAGGGCTCCCTCTGCTCTCAGCAATGGGAATGAACAATGGGAAAATAAATGAAGTCCTTAGGCAATGTGAATGCTAAGCTAACTGAGCATTGCATTTGTTGTGAACACAGTTTGACCACGTAAGAGAAGTTTGAATGTTTACGTGTGATGCAATCATTCTGGCAAAATGCAAACAGAGGATTTTTGTGCAATGAAATAAACATAAATCAGACAAAATAAAACTCCCGGTATGTATTAGATTAGATGGCAACCATATAACATGATTAAAAGTTCAAAGCCAATTTTGCCTTTAACAAAGAATTCTATCAGGTCACAGATAATGGGGAAAATGGAAGCAAGCCCTTCTGCAGTAAAAACCTGTACTTTTTTTTTTTTTTTTTTCTGAGAAGCATTTTTAGATGTGTGACATTTTCCGGCAGACCCTTAATGCTTTGCTTCTAAAAGTGCTCGTGTGACCCTGCAGCTCTCGGTACAAGCTGTGTAAAAGGTCCAATTCCACCAGGGCCAAACACTTCTGACCACAGCGCTGTCCACATACACTGGGATACCTCTCTAGACTCAGAAAAGTGATGGAGGTGGAGGTATATTGCACAGGTCAAGCCATATAATAGTTGATCGTGTCATAAAATGTGTGTATTTTTGAAGAGCATCAGTTCTAACTCCATGCTTTGAGTAAATGTAAAGTGCTTCTATATGTCCGCTTATGCCACAGTAGCTTTACTTAATGGACAAAAAAGAAAAGAAAATAATAACATGGCTGAGTGAAAGAGGGTATATAAAATGTCTGGCTATATAAAATGTAGAGTCTCATCCTCTGCAATTTGCCCTCCCTCTCTGAAGAAAAACTGGAACACTTCCAACTTCCAGAAGCTCTGTCACAGTAGCTTTACTTAATGGACACACACAAACATTGTGAAACCTCTAGTCAATTGCTAATTAATTACATTATTCACTTTAAATATCACAGTCGTTTCTATGGTTGAATGGCTATTTTATTTATTTTTTCAACTTGGAGTGAGTAAATGTTCATGAAAGTGTGAAAATGCATGGGTAAAAAAAGAAAATCATTGAGCAGAAATGATTAGCTTTGAAAAGTAGAAGTTGACTCAAGCAAAGCAAAACCAGTGTACCTACTTTATAGTAGTGTTGAGAGATGTTCATAAGAATGCAAAGAAAGTTGGAAGCAATTGAAAGCCGTAAAGTGAGGGGGTAGAATGTGGGAAGAGAGAAAAAAGGAGCCGCAGACGGAGCAGGATCCTGTTAGCCAGCGCTGAGTGGGAAATGGGATTTGGTGTCACATTGCTTCGGTAAATTGCAGCATGGCTCTCGTTCAAAGAGGATAGACCCCACTTCTTCTAGACATCTAAAGCCTCTCAGAGACACACAGCACTGCCACATAAGCTGTCCCACTGAGGAGCCAACACAGGGGATTGATAATTAAAATGAACCAGGGTCACTGCACTGGGAGGAGGTCTGCTTCGCTAAATCATGCCTGTGATGTCTTTAAAGATGTAGTATGCAACTTTTCTAGTAGAGGGTCCGCCACCTTCTTGTCTCCATGGAGATATTATTGCTTTATCTGAAATGTTTTGCAGTATGGTATTAAAGGTATACATCTCCAGGGATAAAAACTTGTAACGCCACTAGGCCCTGTTCCAGGTCAAATCTGTAGGGCGAGTTCACTCAAAGCAAAGAATGAGTTAGTTTTTAATGTATTTTTTTTTTTATAAAAAACCCATGTTGTTGAAGAAAAGCAAAATAGATACGTTATGTTTAATGTCATATTGTGAAAAATTGCATGTAAAGCATTCACATCTCCATGGAAACAAGCAGGTGATGAACCACATACCTAAAAAGTTACATAGCCTTTAATATCTCTGTGATTACATTATGTAGGCAAAACAGATACTTTTACAACACTTTGTAGACTTGTGCCATTTAATCTACAAATTGGAAAGAAAGAAATTTGTCATAGAAGCTATAACCTGACTTTGTCATGAAAACACAACTATACCAGGCAAATTAATTGACACTGAAATGTGTTTTAAATCAGAAATGAGTTCAACTGTATTTAGTGCAGATTATTTTTAGCTGTCTCAAGAAGCCCAAAAACCCAGATAGTTCACCTGAGAGTTACAGCAGGCCAGGCTCCTGGTCTGGTGCTTAACACAATTACCTCAATACGAGGTCCTTAATGTGATATCGGATCATTTTCCATATTTAGTCGGCCTGTTTTGTGGGATTTTGTGGGATTACTGTGCTTCTGAGCCAAATGACAGTGTCACTGACCATGGGACTGGTTTGGAACATTCACTGGTGTTTTCATGGTCACAGTTCCAGTCAAATATAAGAACACAATGAGTAATGTACAAAAGTAATAACATGGCTGAGTAAAAGAAGCTATATAAAATGTCTGGCTATATAAAATGTGGAGTCTCATCCGCAGCAACATGCCCTCTTAGTCCGAAGAAAAACTGGAACACTTCCAACTTCCAGAAGCCAATAAAGTTCTCAATTTGATCGCATTGTATCAAATATCATGAGCAGTACCAGTGTGTTTTATCATTATAAATCCATGTACTGGTATTTTGCAGTTTGTGCCAAAATTATTCAACAGAAACACAATTAAAGGGGTAAAAATGTACTATTCAAATATTATTCAATATACCAGTACCTCTGGTTGGGAACCACATCTAGACAACCAAACAAAGCAGCTGCACAATGCAGTTTTATTAGCAAGTCACAATGTTCTTCTCCACTGCATAATCAACTCATATTTTAGCACAATGTTTGCTTAGAACCAAATGTGTTCCCCTCATGCTTTGTTTAGGGATGGGACGATATTAACATTTAGACTCACGATTATTGTGACTAAAATAATCACAATTGACGATATTATCATGATAATAGTTCACCTGTAAATGTTCCGACGACCCGGGCCTACTTTACAACTCCACACCAATGTAACTATACTTCTGCGTCACCCACACAAACCATCTACACATCAAATGAAAGCTACAGCGCTCGTCTTTTGGTACATACAACCTGCATTTTCACCTGCGATCACCACAGCGCTGACAGGAAAGCTGGAAATACAGAAAAGCCAAACATTTGGATTTGGACTCACCTTTGAGGCTCTGGTTCTGTCAAACATCAACATATTCCCAGAAAGTTGGTCTCATTTGTTCCATGCAGGTCCAGAGAATATAATCCAGTGACGAAATTATGTCCACAAAATAAGTTAGATCCTCCATGTCCAATCTGCTGCACGAAAGTTTTCCACACGTGAAATCTGCTCCGTCACTTTTTTTGTATTACTTTTGTTATTTTCCCCTCCCGTCTGTGCCCGAGCCTGGAGGTGGGCGGAGGTCTGGGCTCCTCCCCCGCACACCTGCACCTCATCTGCAATCAGCTGCACCTGGGGAGGATAAAGGGAGACAGGACCCGACACTCCGGTCAGATTGTGTTGTCATCTTCATGTCATGCGCCGGTGAACTTGCTCGTCTGTCCACCGAAGCCCCGTGAAGCATCGATACTTTCAGTCAACTGTGCCGGCACATGTACCAACACTTCATAAGGATTCATTAACTCTATAGCACCATCAAGAGGTCAATAAACTGTACTACAACCTAGTTTCCACCTCAGCGCCATCAATTGAACAAATGTAACACAAAACCACCACAGTGAAACACATGATTAGAAATAGGAATGCACTTGTGTTACTTGTAGTAGTGCTTCTAATTAAATAAAGAGAATTAAACCCTAATATTTTTCATTGTTTTTTATTCAAAAAAAGTAGTTTCTCTAAAGAGTCAGGACTAAGGTGCTTCCGTGTTTTTGTGAGGATTTCTCCTGCTTTGGCTCTGGAGCACAAGAGACACTTCACCTGTGGCAAACACACACACACGCACACAAAATGGTTTATACTTTATGTGACATTGTGTAATTTTATAATTACTATATAAGACAAACCTTGCTGGGAGTGATCAAGACAAAGTACTCCCAAACAGGGGAAAACATTCTTTTTTTGCTGGTTTCATCTTTTAAACACTCGAAGATAAAAACCAAACACCAAACACAAGATGTGGGTCGACTCCATTGTGTTCCGCTGTGCCTTATATTTCAAATGTCACGCGGTTCACACCAAACCAGCAAACCACTTCCTGAATCAGTCACGTGGTACCGTGCTTCAGGAAGGTTCGAACGTCATCGCTTACGTCATCAAACCACGCTCTGAACCGCACTTGGCCTGAATTTTTACTGATTACTCGACACACTTCGAAGCCTCGACACAGAGCGTAACATCACTACCACCGTGATTCCTCTCCTTGGAACTACCCTGCACCTCCGTCTTCGACCCAGCTCTCCATGTCCGATATGAACACCCTAGCCTATGACCCGGCGACCCACGAACCTGCGACTCACGGCCCGCTCCAGGACTACTGCCTACAACAACGCTCCCAACTGTCTGTTACAACGACCTTCATTCAATTTCCCATATGTACAAATAAACTCTGTTCTAACTGTTTCCCCGAGTCCTGTCTCTTTGGTCCCTCGGTCAGTCATTATGACAGAACCACTTACATTACACACATTTGGTGACGTTTTCCTTTTACAGCCAATGAGCAGCGGAGCACGACGACGTAGGACATGCCATGGTTTTCTGTAAACAGACGGAGCATGACGAGTGCGTAAACGAAGCTGAGTGGATCCATAAATCCATGCGTAATGTGTGCACATTTTACGCACTGTTGTTTTGCCACAGTTTTGGTTCTAAACATGATGAAACAGACAAAACAAAGGAAGTACCCAATCGAGGACACTGTGGATGTTTGTACAAGTTAAACTAGAGGCATCTCTGACCCGGAGAGGCTCAGGGGAAAGAGTGAAGATGGCTGTGGACTCAGGGGTAGAGGAGCTTATTTTTTGATGGATCGGACGTTATTCTCGATCAGTAAGTGTGGTTTATTCTGCTATTGACATGATTGTAGGTAAAATATATCATGTGTGTGTGAGTGTGTAAAATGTTGTCTAGGTAGCACTAACCTAGCGATAGTAAAGTCCACACAAGCACTGATTCTACGGAAACTAACACAAACTACATTACATAGTTTATTTCACATGGCGTGTTACTTGGATGGATATTTTCGCCTCAAGTTTGTCAAACAATGCTGTATGGTTGTCTCTTAAATGTGGATGTAAGTTGCCGTATCTTTTTTTGGGGGGGCCGGCTCTGCAGAATGGTGGCTCACCTTGTTGGTCTTGTTTTTCAAATCCATAATAATTCCACACACCAGACTTCACCTTCTTGAATGGACGATATAAATGTTCGCCGTCGCTGGGCTCCAGATTCATTGCACATGAGCCATGATGTGACTGAGGTGATGAGGAACTATCCCCAAATCAGAATAGGCACAAAAGCCGAAAGGTTTCATTGCTATGATAGAGGGCCCCCTAGTGGGCAAACACCAGGACTAACATCTAAACATTGTACTGAAACTGGAAACATGAGGCAGTCTGGTGCCATAAAGGCGATTATAATTGTGCGCGATGATCACGATTATTAAAAAATGTCATGAATGATTAATTGCAGACTTTTTTTATCGAGGTTAGTGATATTATCGTATATCATCCCGTCCCTAGCTTAGTTCTGAGGTGAAATTTTCCTTGAGAACTTTGAGGGTGGTATATCTCTCAATCCCATCGCTGTCTGCTTTTTCACGGCTCCTTTTGAGTGGCACAGGTCTCTCAGGGCACTCAGTCAAGTCAATGTTAATAATTTATCAGCTGAAAATACTCTCCTTCATATACTGCGCTAGGTGTCCACTTACAGAAAGATGGAGCTTGAACTTTTAAACTGCAAAACTCAATCTTGATAACCCACCCCGTCTTTTTATACGTTTTCTTCAATTTACACATCACCAAATATGAGTATCTGCATAATGTTGAGCAATATCCCTATGAGCTTTCTAACTCCACAGTAAAAAGGATACATAATAGAAGTAAAGGCAGATAAACATGAAATAGATGGAGAGTCTAGTGAGAGTCTACAGAAAACTGTCGGAGAGTCTAACATTCTCTGAGTGTGGCTCCCCAAAGCCCAAACTCTGAAGACACTCAAACTCTGACAGAATTAGAAATTACTGGAGAGGTAACTGCGAAGATTCAAATTTTTTGTGAGTTCACTGATGTTTGATAGCAGAGGTGGGTGGTACACAGTTATATTTATTCAACTACATTTACTCAAGTCACTAATTCTGAATTAAAATTAGTAGTTTTCAGACATATGTTTACTCCAACATGGGTGATTTATTTTGCAGTTTAAATAGTTCAGTAACTGATTTGGTTTTTGCACTGTAAGTATTAGTGACAAACAAGTTATGTTGACAAGATTAAATGAGTAGAATATTTGTGTTTCTTGCACCTCTCCTTTACATTTTTTTTTTTTTTTTGTAATTTTTGTGATCTATCTCTTGAAATTAACACATTTTTGTGCACTGACCAATTGCCATTCCATTATATTAACTTCAAATTATAATATTCTCGTTTCCCCAAATACTTTCTTAATCTTTCTTCAGTAATTTTTTGGACTCTACTTTTGTAAAAAAATATTCTAGTAAATAGTAAATATACCTACTTTTTAATTGTTTTCATTGTTTTAGGCATGCCCTTATTTTTATATGTTTATTGTATCATAGTTTATATATTTGTTCTGTGTTTAATATTGCACCATAATGCCATAATGTGAATTTTGTTCACTGACAATGGCAATGAAACAGATTTTGGGGCTGCTCTTCACACTTCTGTTTATCTTTCTTTTTTGATTGTACCTTAAACACAGTTTTTATTTTCAACCCACACATCGGTTTCAGCTGTTATTCCACCTAATGTAATCTTTACCTCAACACTAAAATGCTTTTACTGTTTCTGGTCCAGCAGGATCTAATGAGAGCTGAGAGACCAGTTCCTGCTGACATCACTGAAAGCAGTGTTTTGTATTTACCGCTCCTTTATGGCAACAGTCTGGACAATGTTTCACCTTTAGCTAAAACCACAAAACTCAACTCAAAGATAATATATTGCTTTGGGAGTTTTGGCACACAACAGAGAATAGACTTTTGAGTTGTTAATTCAGTTACTTGTTTCATGTCTTTATAGTCATCGTATATATTTTTTATCAAGTGCACTAAACTCAACTCCTACAGAAGCTTTTGCACAGTCCTTATTTTTCCCATTGAGTTTTACAGTAAAGATTATACCCTTAACGATGGACAGTAATGCGCATGATTTACAAAAACTACCATTCATTTCTGCATCGGATCGCATTTGTACTCTACTGAATTCACAATCTCCTTTTTGAGTTAGGTGGGGTAAGGTGTTTATTATTATGATTTCTTATTGTCAGACCTATGTGCTTATATCATAGCTTCACAATTTTGGTGGCCTTATCAGGGCTAAATCAGGGATGTCCAAACCTACGGCCCAGGGGCAGACAAAAAATACCCTTAGACGGTACAATTTTTGTCAAACCTGTGGTAAAATGCCCTGATCACTGTATCTGTCTTCCCTTCACTTGGAGTAGTCTCAGGTGAAGAGAGTAGGACACCCCTGCTCTGAACTGTGATGCTGATAGGCCTTGCTCAGTCTATGAGGGGCGGGGGTACTTTTTTTTTCTGGGGGGGGTAGGTTGCCCCCTTGTCCCTGACATATTGGTTCTTTACATATTTCTTAAAGGCGAGGTACCTGATTTTGACTTACTCTACTTGTCTTAAAAATGTGAAAAAACAGAACAACTTAATTTTAAACAGTTTGCAACAGCACACAGCGGACTTACTTTGACCTCAAGTGTTGCTTGTACAAGATATATCTGTACTGGACAACACATATTTTTCACAAATGGAAAAGAAAAAAATTGGGGTACAAGACCTTTAATGCTTCAGTGCCAGCGGTTTCAGGACATTTATTCAAACTTCTTGACTGGTAGCATTCAACTCTACCACAATCTAACATAACACAACCCCGCCCGGAGACTACACAAAGCCTGATAAACTGTGTATTCCTTCAGTGAGGATTTATGACTGAAATATTTGTCATTATCTGGGGTGCAGCGGGCAGAACTACACCTGGGCCCTGAATCGATCAATGCATTAGCGGCACACTCCGACGTAATAAAGTACAAATCAAAGCCGGCCCTCTGCGATCCCATGAGTCATTTGACATTTTATACAAGACACAAACAAACAGCACAAAATGACATTGATTTTAGAGGTGACACTGCCATTACTAACCTACAGCCTGTGGTGCTGGATGGGCTTTGATCAGATCATCTCCTAAATGAGCGTAAATTGAGTGTTAGTCATAGATCCAAAATCTGTTTCCAGTGGTTCAAATATTGCATCAAATGAGGTGTGATTGAATTAATATTAATTCTATTCAGGGCTGAAAAGATTCTGTTTAGTCTTTTGCAAACTCAAGGTGATTAAAATCAACTAAGAAATTTAAGTAGATTTAAAAGACCATCATTTTTTAATAATTAAATAACTGTTTGCATCATATTTCTGCAACACTTTTGTTCCCCTTTGTTTTTATTATGTTTATTTTACGGAATCTGAGATATTATAGCTTTTTAAGTTTCTGTATCATTATGGGTGTGCTGCATGTAACTTTACTGGTGGAAGGTATACGCCGCCAGCTTGTTCCCATGAAGATCGTATTACTTTGCCTAGGATGTTCCAGAGTACAGCACTAATCTTGTCAGGTGATGCCACCAGACCAATTCACAGGTCAGCTCTGCGGAGAGGCAACCCTGCTCTATGTATTTCAAGGTATATACTGCATTTAGCAATTAAAACACCTTTAATTTAACAAATGCATGAGAGATAAATCCTTCTCGTTTATCACGGGGGTTACGTTCTAAAAATAACCCGCACTAGGTGAAAACCACAAAGTAGTCATCTTTATTTTTTACAATTATTTTATATGTTTTAAAGCTGTAAAACACACCTTTATACACTTTTCTCAGACAGGCATTAACATTTTCTCACATTTCTCTGCCTTTGTCGGTGCAGAACGTTTCATCGACATTGTGGGTTTTGTTGGGGAGAAAACTTGCAAACATACAGCACTTCAGAGTCACACTGCCATCAAACATTTATGTAAATCTGGCATAGTGCTCTTTTAAGTCAGGATTTATACAACAGAAGGCTTAATATTTTCCTTGGTGGTACTTGTGTGAACGTTTCTCATATGACCAAGCAACAAGATGATGTGCTTTGGTGATCAATAAAACATATAAGGACCCCAAACTACATACTACTGTGAGATAGCTATACTAGCATGCCGCTTTGACATCCCTGAGTGGCTCCCCTGCTGGATTCTTAAGACATATATTGAGTCTTAAGTGGCTGCCTTGTTAAATGTATGACTTCAGATCAATCATTCAGACATCAGACTTATGCAACAGCACTTGAGGCAGTTATGTTTGATGATGGGTGACAGTTATAATATTGCTCCCATAATGATTTGTGCGACAATTTCAAGTTTATGACCATTTTTGAATGCACGTATCTGGTAACCTACGAGTACAGGCTTAATGTTCTGGTGAAAATTTAAAGGGGAATTTATCATCGCTTTATTGCTTTGCCTGGTTTGGTCAGCAGTACTTCATTTATTTAATTATAAGTGGTTTTATTGCCGTTTTGAAATACATGTATTTTTGTTGTGAGCTGTGATGCATCTCCACAGATCTGGCTTATAACTTGGCCTGCTGGCATGTTTATCTTTATGGAGATAGATAAGTTTAATGCCATACTGTTAACATTCCAAGCAAAGCCGTAACATCTCAATAGAGCAGGTGGCTGACTCTCATCCAGAAAAGTTACATAGCCGATCTTTAAAATACAAATTCGAGTGGAAATGACTTTTTAAGGACATACTGTCGCCAGAGTTACTGCTATTTTCATAATCTACATTCAATCTGTCTATTCTACCATCAACAACTTTCCATGTAGTTTCTTTTGAGTAGCGGCCAGGAATTGCTTCATAGTTCAAGTGTTTCCATATTGCACCAAAGTGAAATAAACTCTACACAAAATGACTTCTCTAACTGTGATTTATGATTGGGAGAAAACTGTTGTACCGCTCGCTCTCTCAAATGATGATTTCTCTGTTCAGTCATTACGTGTTATTGAGAGGGCAGCTAATAGGAGGCTGTATTGTGTTGGCTAATGGGCCCCTATCATCACAGTGGCTGCATTTCAGTGAATAACAGAAAAACAGAGTACTGAGAGGGAGTGGGAGAAGTTTGGTTAAGGCCAGCTGTTAATAAAGCTTTCATGTGGTAAATGCAAATAGCATCGTGGTGACATTTGCTCTGTTGATAACGTTTGTTTCACCCAACATTTAAATGGTTCTGTAATTATCTTCTGATTGTCTGATTGTTAATACTTATGATTTTTTATTCTTAAATACAGTATCACAGTACAATACAATTTAACCTTCATCACCCAACTTATTTCTAAACACTAAATGCATTTTTTTTGCTACTATTGTCTATTGTCCCTAGTGCTTTTTGTCGATTTTAGTGCAAACTGGGTAGATTTACAGCTTTGTGTGCGCTGCCTCCAGTGCCAACTCAAATTTCAAGTACTATGTGACATTACGCAGGATTGCTCTGACTAATTAAAGCCATTTTTTTTCTGATTACAAACATCTAGAAGGGATGGAGTTTGAAGCGTGAATACCTGTTAGACCAACCACAGTGTTTCTTATATGTCCAGACCCTGCCCTTCCTGCCCTTAACTGTCTTCTATAGTCCTCCAGGTACTATTTAACCAGTCTTTTTTTCTTTTTTTTAATGTGGTTGTGGGCGGAGTTTGCGTGTGTGTTATAAGGAAGAGAGAGACTACTTCACTTTTCCATCTCAAAATACTAGAATACTAGTGATGTGCCAAAGGGTTAGGAACAAGTTAAGTAAATAGTTAAATATCTATTAATGTTTTTCTTTAAAATATTTTTGAAAATCAGGTACCAGCGTTAAATGATGTTACAGTCTTTTAAACTGTAAATGGGAGCAGCTTTTTCAGACAATGAAGTGAAGTGACAAAGTGCAATACTCTATGGGGGAAACTCTAAACGGACTCTTTAAGAATAAGTGTTGTTGACTGATAACATCTCATTTTTCCCAATTTTCAGGGACTACATCCATGACATTTCTGTTTGTCTCTTATACGCCTGTTTTTGCCTCAGCCTCCACCTGTCACGGCTCTGCTCCTCCTCTGAGCTCTCAACATCTCAGTTTGGGCTCATCTGCATATTCTCGGCTGGAAATACTTTTGCATAATGAACATTTGACGACAGCCAAATGTTTGACAGAGTGTCTTCAGCGCTGCCAGAATGTGACAGTGTAAACAGGCCAAAAATGTACATGTGTATTAACTATCAAAAACTTGTGCGTGTACTTGGCATTATAAAATTAAAGTTTAACAGAGGTGATTCAAACTGTTACTCACATTAAATAAAAAAAACGGGAAAAAAGTCTCCTAAGTGAAGTATGAAAAAGTATTTTAGGTGAAATAATACATAGTGTTTTATACAGATGTCATTATTATTATAAAGTTTGCTCATCAGGTTCCTAATTCCACCTTAACCATTGTGTCTTATATGAAGGGGAATAAAGATTACTCAACCCTGCATGAATCTCTCTAAACACAATTTTGAGAGTGTAAATGGGTGGGAAGATAATTGTAATATGATTAAAAGCTTTTAACAAACTACCCACAAGCCTAGCGCCATTGTATCTTCGCTACACAAATATACAGTACACTCATGCTTGTGTGGGGTTTGCATGTTCTCCTTGTGTCTCTTTCTATATACTCCAGGCAGGTCAGTCTGGCCCGTAATCAGAGCACATATTGAACCAGAGACTCCTTTGCAAGATATAGTCTGGATCAGATCTGTATGAAGTCTAGCAACTAAATCAAAACCCCTTCAAACTTATAATTTCCTGACAGAAAGCCTCAGAGTGAATTTTGTCAGGTGGGGCTCTAACTCTATTACTATTGGTGGTTGCCGTGACCTGGTTTCCCAAGCGTATCATTAAAACCTCCACTGTATCTCTTTTCGCAGCGGCACTACTCCGCATACTAATACCCCCCAAACTGTATATTACTTTCCATCAGCGCTCCCCTGTACTCGCCACACTCGTGCACTAGAGGCAAAGTAACAGCCATCCATCAAGCTCACCCCACCTGTCACTCCCCCATCCGTCTCCACCGCCGCCTCAGCTGAAAAACAAACAGCAGCTCCGGTACACACACACCACTGTAAACACTCGCGTCGGCCGGATGAAAGCAAATCCTTCATCTTGGTTCGGAGTACAGTGAGCCTCACGTGGAAAAATAAGACGCCACATACAAAATGACACGCGAGCACCTAAGGGAGTCATTCTGTTAGACGGCTGTATCCATCATCCGGGTGCGCAAACGTCCAAACAGTCACAGAGTATGACTGGGTGACGGTTCCATTAGCGTACAATGGGAAGTCATATTTGGGTGCACCTAGCATGAGATTGTAAGGGGTTGATCCTGGTCTCTTTTTATTCAGTGATATGTACAAGTTGGTACATTTGGACTCATGCGTAGCCTTTTTACCTTTTTGAAGTTACTAGCCACATACTGGGACCCCATGCAGTTCATTTAATAGTGTGAAAAGCAGCTGCATGGCCTGGTGCTGCAGAAAGATGTTTGAATCCTATCACCAAAACACGGTGCGTATTATTGTATTTATGTAGCTGTGTTTAATGCATTAGTAATTCAGTAATTCATTCACTTTTATAATCCATCCGTCCATTTTCTTCCGCTTACCCGGGGCCGGGTTGCGGGAAGGGCAGTCTAAGCGGGGACAGACTTCACTCACACCAGACACATCCTCCAGCTCCTCCGGTGGGACCCCAAGGCGTTTCCAGGAGCCACTGCCCTGAGGTAGATGAAAGGGAGGTTGCCAGTCCGCGCCATCAGCTCCGTCAACCTAGTACCTGCATACACCACATTCATACTAAGCAATGTGAGTGAAGTGTCTTGCCTAAGGACACAATAACAGACCTGTTTTTTTACAGTGGTCTCCCGTCTAAGCAGGACCAGCCCTGCTTAGCTTCTGAGATGACAAGATCAGGTTTAGACAGGAAGTTTTGGCCACACAAACTTAAATAGGTGCATTGTGTAACATTTCTGATGCAGAGTTTGCCACCTGCTTTCATGGAGAGGTTATTGGTTTGTCTAGAATGTTACCCAGTATGGCATTATTGAATCTCCATAGAGACAAGCAGTTGATACCACCAGGCAAAGTTACAAGTAAGATCTATGTAGAAGTGTTTTTCATATTGAACAAACTGAACATATATTTTATCTGACAGAAGGATCTGAGCAATTTTGGACAGATTTAACTGGTACCATGGCTGGCTTTCAATCGCTCATTTGTTCTTCTGGAAATCCTAAAAAAAAAACAACCTAAGCAACCTAAATTCTTGGCTCAAAAGCTTGACATAATTGTTTCTCTTTTCCCACAATGAGACATGAAAGAACAGGCGAAAGTGAAAACCTCCAAAAGAATTAGAAAACATGAAGGCAGAGGAGCAGGCTGTGGAAGGGGGGAAGTGACCAATTTGTGATGCAGCCAGCCAAGTCTTCCTAATTAAAGATGTTTTTCACACTACAACACTCTTTCAACCTCATTGTTCTCGGACTGCGGAAAACAACTTTAAAGCACCAAATTGGAAAAGGCACAAATTGTTCCGTAATACCCATTTGGAGAAGGTCAGTGAACATTCAAATTAGGTTTCTGTAAGCCAACAAGATAAAAGAATTGTATTATCTTCAGGGTGATGCTATCTCTCACTTCGCTCTGTAACTCATGTCTTTGTTTTTAGGTATTTTACAAATTTAAGCTTCAAACCAGGGCTTAGATGTTCTTCTGCTTTATACTAAGGTTCAATTATCAGATACTTCCAGAAGCAGCACAATTTTAGAAAAAGCTGTATTTCAAAGCATGTTATTAGGTGTCTTCACAACAAATCTGTCTAAAATAATAAAAAAGAACAATCAAAAGAAATGTTGTAAAAGTTTAAATCAAGTATTATCTAGTCTAGTCTAGTGTACTTCAAGAGAATGCTCATTTAAATCTCAATATGCCAAAAAAAGACATTCATTAGGCCCTTTATGAGCAATCCACCATTTTATGTATTTTTGTATTTTGCATGCCACACCAGTCTGAGTTAAAGCCCAGCAGAATGCAGACTAGTATTCAGCTGTAGCAGAATGTGACGGCCTCCAAATGAAAGGGTGTGTGCCAGGGTGACCTCAGGGCTTTGCTACCGTTAGCAGTGTTCTGCCTTTGAATGGGGCTTACTGCTTTGTTGCATGACATTTCTGACACCCCCCCAGCCTGTTTTCTATGTTAGGTGTCTCGTGTGTGATTAAGGTAATCGTTCTAAAGAGCATTTCTGAATTTGAAAGGACAAGCGAGAAGGCAGGGCTCCTTTCAGGAAAATTAAGCTTTTTTAATAGGTTTCTTTTCATGAATTCACCTTGACAACAGGCATAGCTTGCACCACGTTAAAAGGATTGCTTTCATGGAAGTAATTCTATATGGGCCATAAGTACCTACAGCATTTTTATTTTACCATCAGAATATACGTACGCTGTAAATGTCAAACAAAAAAACAAAAAAAAAAAGAAACAGGCATCCATTTTATCATTTAAACATTTCCAAAGTGTCAAATTAAGGCAATAGCAACACATAAAAATATATATTGTGAATGAAAGGTACTTTTTTTTTTTTTTTTTTTTACCGTATTTTCCAGAGTATAAGTCGCACAAGCCAAAAAATGCATAATAATGAAGAAAAAAACATATTTCACATATAAATCGCATCTGAGTATAAGTCGCACCCCCGGCCAAACTATGAAAAAAAAGTACAACTTATAGTCCGGAAAAAACACTACTTATGGCTCTAACTTTGTGACATCGTAAATGATAGAGAATTTGCATTTCTCTGCTGTGCCAACCCCACACTGCCAGCTCAATCCTTGTATCCTGGCCTACATCATCAGCGGTATAATACTCCCTACAATGGAAACATAGCCAAAATGGGCTGGGTAGACTGCATCCTGTGTATGGTAAATAAACTTCTCCTGCGTTAGAATTTCAGTGTCATGGCTATTCTTCCATCTCTTAGTCTACTTCAATTTATTCTACAAGAGTAAATCTAGTTTAGAATGCATCAATCATGAGCGTAGTGTAGTAATGATGAATGTAGTGACAGAGAGGGTTTTGGGTGTCTTGAAAGGCACTAAATCAATACAAAATCCAATGCATTAATCTGGCAAGTTCAAAGCAAACCTTTTCAGCAGGTTACTTTCAAACTGTTATAAAGGGTGTTTATGTGGGCTTTTCTTGCATCCCAACATGAGGTAAGCTCCTGAAAGTGCAGCTCTTAAGTGTCCTGCAGTGTTCAATTACAGTGTCCAGCTCCAGCGAAGAACAGCAGTCATGGCAGTAGTCAGTATGAACGCAGCAGTCCAGGCCATCTGACAGACACAGAAGCCCCATATAGACTTTATAGGCTGACAGTATGCAGCAGAAGTCTTGTATATCATTGCTCTTGTGGGGGCGAACTCTGACCTCTCTCTGCCCCGTGGGTCACTGCCTGCAGCGATAGGACTCATATGTGGCTTTAATATGATAGTGAGTGACAAAGGCAAACTGCTGAACTGAGATTTCTCATCATCCAAGCAGGCAATGGAGAAATCTGACTCATCCCTAACATGTAAAGATGTAGTCACAGCCGCTATAGGCAGATATTGACAATAATGTGATCTGCTAATTAAACCTGTACAAAAGGCTATAAGGTCATTGTTGTAGATTGGCTTATGACTTTGTTAGCAAGACAACTCAATAGTACTGTATAGAAATAGTAAAAACTACCAGTATTTCAAATTATATAAAGATACAAGCTTGAAATGAACAATAATGCGCATGCAAATAGAGCTGTCAAATTATAAATAATAGATGTAATAGTTAGCTCCTCCCTTCAGATAGATATAGGCAGTGTCCGACAGTAATCTGTCCAGAACTGAAGAAGCAGCTTGGATGAGCAGTGAAACGTCTTCACTCCTACAACTTTTTGTCTAGTTGACAGGTTTGAATTTTTCTTTTACTATCTGTCATAGAAATAATGTACTGTTCAAGTCCAGGTCCAGTCGAAGAAACATTTAACATCCATACATCCATCCACATTCTTCTGCTTATCCGGTGCCGGGTCGCGGGGGCAGCTGTCTAAGCAGGGACTCCCAGACTTCCCTCACCCCAGACACATCCTCCAGCTCCTCCAGTGGGACCCCAAGGCGTTCCCAGGTCAGCCGAGAGACAGTCCCTCCAGTGTGTCCTGGGTCTTCCCTGGGGCCTCCTCCCAGTGGGATATGCCCGGAACAGCTCCCTAGGGAGCCGTCCAGGAGGCATCCTGAGCAGATGCCCGAGCCAACTTAGCTGGTTTCTCTTGACGTGTAGGAGCAACGGCTCTACTCCGAGCTCCTCCCGTGTGACCGAGCTCCTCACCCTATCTCTAAGCCCAGCCACCCTGCGGAGGAAACCCATTTCGGCTCCTTGTATCCGCGATCTTGTCCTTTCGGTCATTACCCAGAGCACAGGACCATAGCTGAGATTAGGAACGTAGATTGACCGGTAAATCGAGGATTTATTGGATTATTAGGACAGTGTACAATTACATTAAGCACACTGTGTTTGTACCAGATTGTGCTTTGCCTTTCGACTCATCTTCTTCTTCACCATGACGGTCCGATACAGCGACCACATCACTGCAGAAGCTGCACCGATCCACCTGTCAATCTCCCCACCCACCCGAAGAGGGCAAGCAGCCTTTTCCATTCAAGATTCAGATTTGGAGGAGTTGATTCTCATCCCAGCCGCTTCACACTTGGCTGTAAACATTTAAAACGACATATTTAAATCCTTATATCATACTATTTACAGTCATTAGCCTTGCCATCACATGCTCATGTAAAAAACTGGATACTCTCTCCTTTTAAGACATTCACAACAACTGTGTAAATCAGTATTAGTAGCTTTGAAATCGAGCCTTTTACAGCTGGAATCTTTTTTAGCTGAATAAAACATGAAAACATTTTTGTATTTTTCTCACATTTTCAGATTAGGTTCAGTGTTGTTCCCTTAAGTGCTCACTGTCCTAATTCAGTCCCCATAGCTGTGTGAAAAAAAATGCTTTCAACATCGCTATAGAACAATCATTTACTGAAGTATAACACATCATTTGTCACATGTTATGTTAGATTGCATGTGGCTAACTCATAAATCAATAGCCCTATACTGTATGAGTGATTGCATGAAGTTTCCAGCTTGTGTTTTCACTGGTGTTTGTTTGTCAGTAATCTTTTTTGTTCACTGGTAAAATGTATATTAAGATATGCACATAATATCTGTTGTTTTGATAAGCAGACAAGTAAATCCAAGGAATGCACTGCACGCCTCAGTGGACTCGTGGACTATAGGGAAGTTAGAGCTGCCCTCCGGCTGCAGACACTCTTTGCTTTGGTGATCTGTGAAATTTGGATTATGCACCAGTGTTCCTCCACATCCAGCTTCAGGCTAGTTGTTTTCTAGTAACAAAAACATTGTGGTTACTTTAAAAGATCATTAACAAGTAAATGTCATGCTTATTAGCTCAAAACCATTTGTTATTCTGTTACTAAATGTTTCCACTGCCCTCCAGAAGTCATTTTCAATCAATCCGATTTAAATATACTTAGACAAAAGGCAAAGCATGTTTATTTGCATAGCACAAAGTAAGTCAAAGTGCTTTACGGAATAAGAAATGCATTAAAATCACAATAGAAAGAAAGCAAAACAAAAATAATCATAAATAATCATCATAAAATTAACATTAAAACAGAAGAGTGCAGAATAAAAACCTTTCAATCATATACACAGCTAAACAGAAGCATTTTGAGCCTGGATTTAAACATTGTCAAAGTAGAGGCCTGTCTCAGATCATCAGGAAAACTGTTCCAGGTTTTAGCTGCATAAAACTGAAACACTGATTCTCCATGTTTAGTCCTGACTCTGTGCACCAGCAGGAGGCCGGTCCCTGAAGTCCTCAGAGTGCAAAATGGTTCATATGGCACTAACATGCTTGAGACTTGTACTTTGGTGCTAAGACATGGAGAGACTTGTTCACAAACAGAGCTGCTTTAAAGTCTATTCTCTGAGCCACAGGAGACAGTGCAGAGACCTGAGCACAGGACTTATGTGCTCGTCCTTCCTGGTTCTAGTCAGGACCCGAGCAGCAGTGTTTGGATGTACTGCAGCTGTCTTAACGCTCATTTGCAGAGGCTAGTGAGCAGGACGTTATAGAAGTCTTAACCTGCAAAGCATATTCAGTATAATGGACTATTCCAACCATGTAGCCAATAGAGAATAATTATATGTTAACCTCACATTAGTCTCTAAGTAACACTGATTCTGTGTAGCTGTAGTTAAAAATATAAGGTAATAATTTGATCACAGATGTTGTTAAATGAGGGCTTGAGCATGAATATATTATCAGCATTGCTCCATGAAATCCTCACAGCTGTGCCAATTAATTTGTGCTTTGGGATTAAAAACATGTCATCAGCACTTAAAACTCAAGAGTGTGTTGGTATCAAGCTGCTTTTGAAGAACGTGCAGAAAAAGCCTTTAAAAACATGTTGACAAGCAGATCAGAGGAGTGAAAGTGGGCTACGCTCTGGAAGCATTCCTCACTATACAGCCAAGTCAATTATTTATACTTTATACACATTCTTCTTTCTTCCTGTTTTTTTTTTGTTCTCTTTTGTAACGTTTTCAGTCACGATGCCCTCTCTGGCTGGCACGGCCGAGTTCTGATTGACAAGTGAGATAGTGTTTGCCTATCCTCTGCCTGACCTTCAACTTGGCTAACACAAATATACAGAAGCAGCTCTCAGGCGGACTGCTAATGGATGCTACCTCTGCAGACAGGGTCCTCCGGGAGATGCACAAAGCTAAGAGGAAGAATGTCAGTAGGCAAAATGTTACAAATGTTCAGTATATACAGCAATCGACAAAAAAGGCAGGTTCTGTGGCCAAGATATGAGTCCAGCACGTCCAGCGGCACCCGGAGTTTCTATATGTGGATGGAGACAACAAATCTGAAGCTGGTTAAAACAAGACCTCACCGTTTGTGCGAGTGATATTGTAGTCGCAACCAGGTCAAGAATATGTATGTTATGTATATTGTATCTTTTGCACCAACCGCTTGTATATTTTTACTTGAGGATGTAAAGGTGATAAAGATAAGATCATTTCTCCCACAGTGGGGAAATTCCAGTGTTGCAACGCATACTTCAAAAACTGGAATAGAACTAAAAGATCTCTGCTAATAAAATGTAATGAAAATTTGTCTAAAAATTCCTTCTCTCATTATTCTGGAATTTAGCAAATAGAAATAATTTTGTAATCCCAACAGACCTAAAACTGGAAAAGTTTAGCCTGATTTCATGTCAGACAGTGAGGAAAAAAAATGTGTATGTGTCTTTTTATATAGTGTTTGGCTCTGACAGTATAGCATATGAATAAAATAAGTAGCACATAAACTGTATCGTGTATTGTACAGATGATGATTTACATTACGTTACAGTATTGCACATGAATACTGACAGGTGGAGGACACGAGCAACTTAAGCACATAAAATAAGATAACATTTGTGTGAATGTAGTATGTGTCAGACTCCCAGACTCCCACTCTGAGGACTTCAGGGTCCGGCCTCCTGCTGCTGCCCAGAGTCAGGACTAAACATGAGGAATAAGAGTTTCAGTTTTATGCAGCTAAAACCTGGAATAGTCTTCCTGAAGATGTGAGACAGGCCTCTACTTTAACAATGTTTAAAATCCAGGTTCAAAACGGCTCTGTTTAGGTTTTTATTCTGCACTTTTCTCCTTTAATGTTAATTTTATAATGATTATTTGTGATTATTTATGTTTTGATTTGTGTGATTTTAATGTTTGTTTGTTAACGAAATAACGACAACGACAAATAACGACAAATTTCAATATGTTACCATTTCTAAATAGTGAGAATAGTATTTTGACATTTAAAAAATTTCGCCAAATTGAACCTTTTAATGGGTTAACATGAATTCTATTTGTGCATCTTTTCTTTTGTACAATTGTATAGATATGTACATTTAATGGACACAAAGACAACATCGCAGCAGAGTCGCTAACATGACTAAAAGCTTTTACGCAGCAGACACTTACATTTTCTAATATCTACAACCTCAGTAGATTGTTGTTCCCTCTTTTTCTTACCCATCAGCTCAATGTCCATCAAAATCACGCAATCCACAAGGAAATAGCGTGTATATGTACATTTTATTGTCCCTTCTCACGGCCACATAAGAGCCAGCGTGCAGGCCTGGTGTGCACATGGGTAAATGATGAGCTCAAACAGATAAACACGCTGTCATCACTTATTTATTACACGTCTGTCATGATTCCAAAAATAGTAGCCCTGAAACGAAACAGCGCTCCCTAGGGTTCGAGTGGAAAGCTGCCAGAGGAAGAAAACTCATATGACTGTCAGCTGGATAATAGAACGTTAGCGACCTGCAGATTTTGGATTGAGCGCATGTTTGGTTTTGACAACTTGATTTTGTTTTTGCACGAGCAGTAGTAGAGTATGTCTTTTTAGCGCAAAAACGTAAGTGCAGTAACATTGTGTGCTTAACCCTGAACTATAAGATATCGATTTTTAACTTTAACTTACTTGCTATAATGTGAAGTACACTAACAGTCAAAAGTTTGGACAAACTTTCTCATTCAATGTTTGTTTTTTTTTGTTTTTTTGCTACTTTCTCCATTTTAGATACATACAGACGGCATCAAATATATGAAGCCAGATATATGGAATTATGTAGTAAAGAAAAAAATGTAATCTTTTTTTTTTTGACCAAGTAAAGGGTGGCTTCGGATTTGAATATAAAATTTAAAAAAAAAAAAAATATTTAGTGGAATTTTTTACCCTTTACAGTGTTACAGTGGTTAAGGAAGAAGAGTAAGACTTGATACAGCTAAAATAATCAATCATGGTGTGTGAAATCTGATTTATTTTGCAAAAATTCTGACGGTTATTTGAGTTCATGGGTGTTTTTGGTTTGATCGACAGCAAATGAGTGAATGAGCTTGTTCCTTTGACACAACCTCGCTGCAGAATTCACGCCGACAGCAGAAAGCCAATGAGAAAGTTCCTCGCCTACACACTGTAAAGGATCTTACAAGCTCAGGAAAGGCAAGACATGTCAGGACACGGAAACATAGAGCGCTGAACGCAAAAGGGACAAAAGTAGAAATCTGGGAGTCCGTACGCATTTAAATAAGCCGCTTTAGTGCACCGTTCCCCCATGATGAGAGCAGTCAGGAGCAGGAATCACAAAATAAAACAGCAAAAACGTCTGCCAGGGTGCTGCAACAGAATCACAAGTAAGAACCAACACAAAAGGAGATGACTTCTTTCTGTTCACAGTCATTGTTGAATTTAAAAGCCCTGTATTATGTGAAATGTACTCGTTTTGTGCGGTTTGAGTGCGGTTACCTCACCAAAAACATACCTGGAGTTGTTTTTTTTGTTTGTTTCATTCACACATTTGAGTTAAACCTTTTATTATTTGTCTGTTTACATCTCCAAAGCTCAAAATGCTGTGTTCCACCTCGTGATGTCATGAAGAGGTAGCTTTTAAGTTAACTTTAGTACAGTAGATAGTGGCAGTTCCAGGGCTGATGATTCTAGTGAAGATTTATGGAGTTTAAAAACACAGCGGAGCAGTTCCTGTATCACCACGTGACATCACAAGGTGGAACAAAGCGTTTTCAGTTTGAGAGAAAAACTCAGCCTAAATATACTGGGTTTGCAGGGGGTGTTAAACATGTGTGAATGGAACAAAATACAACTCCGGGTATGTTTTTGATGATGATGAAACAACATTTCCAACATACGCTGCCTGGCCAAAAAATAAGTCGCCACCTGGATTTAACTAAGCGAAAGGGGAGGTATGAGCCTATAGGTACGAGTCAGGTCTAGGTTCAGCAACAGTCTGTGCTCAAAGAATGAGGTCAGCTGACTACTAGATCAGAAAATAGTGGAATATGGGCCCTTTAAAACAGTCTAATAAATCTTACAAACTCAACAAAGTACGTCTTCCTATTATTTTCCTAACCTTGACTCACAGAAAAAAAGCATATTCAGGTATTTACAAAGGAGCATTAAAAAGAGTACAATAACAGAAGGGGAAATAACTTGTTGCAATGTACTAATTATACCTCAATTTGGCTTTGGTCTTTGCAATTCAGTCAAGTGCTTCAGTGTTAAATAAGCGTGAAGAGAAGTTTACAGGCTCATAACTGCAACAAAACTGCACCGATTAAAACAGTTGTATCGTATAAAAGAGTATAAAACTGGTATAATTAGTACAAAGGAAAGTCGAATAAGCATATTTCATGGACTGCTGCGTTGTATTATTAACATTACACTTTAGAGGATTGCTAGACATTTTCATAATTGTGTAATTTCTGACCTGAAATACTAAAGGCCAGGGTGAAAAGAATTAGCAGTAAATTCATTCATTTCATACTAGCAGAAGCAAGGCTGCCAATTCGTGCCATCAGCCCCTCCGAACACCACCTACCTGGGTACGCACGTGCTAGTTAAGGTGGGCTGTCTTGCCAAAGGACACAACAACATTTTGCACTAGACTGTCTCCGCTGTAATTTCCAGTGATCTGTCATTCAAGTATAGGCCCAAAAGTTACTGACAGTTGAAAAAAATTCATAACTCTTTTGTTTCTCAATGTTTTTATTTTATTTTTTCAGAGCATTTAGAACTACTCTTCCCACATTAATAATAAAAAAAAAAATTAAATAAAAAAATTAAATTATATATATATATCCTGAGATATATAATATATATATATATATATATATATATATATATATATATATATATATATATATATATATATATATATATACTTATACATAATATCACATATATATATGTGTGTGTGTGTGTGTGTGTGTGTGTGTGAAAAATGGTGAATGGTGGTGAAAATGGTGGACACTTAAAAAATTAGGTCATTTTTACTTCCTCTAGTTTAAGTAGTGATAAGTTCAAGTGTAAGTGAACATATATACCGTATATATTGCCGTGAATCTGGGAAGGTTCAGTTTACCTACTGCTAAAATTTGGTGAGTATAACTAAAGAATTATAGGAGCTACTGAAGATTTAAGAGTGTCAGTGACTTTTGGGCCACCCTGTGTTAACCAGGCTCAACTCTACTTAGCTTGTGAGATCTGAGGAGATGAGGTACTGATGAGCTACGGCTACAGCAGTAGAAGCGAATACTGACAGTGAAATATCCATGTTTATATATTTTTTCTGTGTAAATTAACTATATCAGGATCTCCTATTACACCTGTGATTCTCCATTGCCTTTAGTGTATACTGTATAAGAACTACAGTAAGCATGTGACACCACTTGGGAACAGACATGGTTATACGCTGCCTTTTTCATGTTCAAATACATTTCAGATCATGTTTTTTGATACAGAATACAGAGCAGGTTTGAAAGACCTCCAGCACAACTATACTTCAAAGATGGCCACACGGGGGACTGCAAACAGAGGATTAGGGATGCACGGGTCTGTGTGATTGAGTAAAAAGAATAAGAAGGGTGTGCGTTTGAAGGTAGCGCAGAGACCACAGCACTCCAGTCTGCATAATTCAGCTGGCAGAGAACACAGAGGGGTTGCATAAGTCTGGTCTGCAGAGGGCTGACATATTGTGAGAGTGTGTTTAACATTATATAAAGGTACATTTTAATGAGGCTGATGTCAGAGAGAGAGACGGACACGGCAGGAGGCCAACACAACAGAGGAGGAAATGTGGAAACAGGCCCCACATCCGGACCATCGCTTACATCATATGGATCTAACCAGGGCCAGGGTGTGACTCATTTAAAAAGCACAAGGGGGGATGGGTTTTTTTCATTTTTTTTGTATAAATAAACTTGAATTGAATCGAATCAATAAGCTCCAGCCTTATCTATGCCCTGAGAAGTCGTGCAAATGTCAAATGCAACCACGAAACTTTCCTCCCCATAAGATACGTCTGCCTGTCAGCTCCACTTTTGGGTCATTTCCACTTTTGCTTCTCTCCGTTTGTATGTGCAGCACAAGTGTCTGACACATGCGGCTGTTGTAAACTACACTAACTGTTTCATTTTGACACAACAGAGCGCTGCCCAGACCTCTTGACTTCATCAAGTGTCAAATTAGCAAAGTTCGGCTTTCAGGTGCGAATAAATGATTCGACAAATACAAATAAATGATAACAACTTTATTTTGTTAAATCAATGTTTAAACAGCACAGCTAGTTGTGTGTCTGTGTCTCCAAGATAAAAATCACTTTAATACTAATACACACTTTAATAATAATAATAATTAAAAAAAAACAACTTAAAATAAACTAAAATTAAGACTAACCAATTACTTTATAATAGAATACTTCAGTTTGTGGTGTTGTTTTAGTAATTATTATGCCTCAAAACCAGCATTAGCGAAGAAACACAAACATCCCTCTTTCTAAATGCAGGTGAACTATTCATTTTATGTGTGTATTTTTTTTACATGCTGTCAGTGACTTCCACCCGCAGCTCCTTCACCTCTGCCTTATCTTTAAATGTTCATTAATTTTAGGGTGAAACAGCACAAACCTCATAGAGAGGGCCATGATATCATTTTTTTTTACATGTGCTGACGTGACCTAATTTTGATGCTGTTTCATTTGTCTACAATGACATTTTTCACTTTTGTTGTGCAATGTAAATCGAGTTCTGAGGAGGCGTTACTGAGCCGTATTTCAATATTTTTTTCTCGGGGTCCTCACTCAAAATTAAAGCTCACTAAATTCAAATTTTCTATACTACTCACTGTCTATACATTATTGTTTACTGCTTGGTTTTTGTGATTTTTCTCAAAACTGTACAAATACAATAGGGCTCTCGCACATTGATGCTCGGGGCCTTAACAAAAAAAAAAAAAAAAAAAAGAACAGTTAAAAGTATTAAAGGGAAAATTTAAATGATGTTTGTCTGAATTCTGAGTGGAATTATACTAAATTTTACAGGTTGTCTTAGCTTTGCTGCTGATTATCTAACATTCCATCTACTCTCCTGACAGATTGCATACATTTTTACATATGCATGAAAATAGATCCCAGCATAATAACTCATCCTGCTCCTCTGTACCCAAACAGTCCATGAACTTTCTTTGCACTTTCAGAGACAAGAGGGAGCAGCTCACTTGTCTTTTTTCTAAGTCTACCCACTGACCGCTGCACAATCCCTCCACGGACAGAACAACCTGCACAGTGCCCAAAACATCAAATATAAAACAGGCTTGCGTGACATGGGGTCAAGTGTGGCTGACAGGAGACTCGTGCACTGGGAATAAAACCTCCAAAACATCAGTAATAATTGATGTGAATTGGTCAGTAAGCCTTTTGGACTTTCCACATTTGGCGAGTTCACTGTTTTTTGTCTAATTTATTTGTGTGTGGCTTGTGATGATTTTGCAGCATGACACAGCTGGTGAAAATAGACCTGAACGGAAGGGATAATCTGAAGAAGAGGTCACACTATACAGAGATAGTCAGATTACACTGTGTATGCCTGATAAAGCCTCATTTTCTACACTCTAGATTGCGCTCTGATGTTGAGATAGCACAGTGTTCTGGGGTGTTTTTTGGGTTCGGTTGTTTCTCCACTGCCTAAAAAAAGCATATTTTTCCACTCACTATGCCGCACTAGTCCCCCATAAGAGCCATAATGGACCTCCTGCCTGAATATAGGGGCAATAATGCAGTTGTACAGGCAGAATTTAAAACGAGCTTTAAAATGAACGTACAACAGATGGAAGGCCACCTATTACTTAAGGCTCTGGAATAAATACTGTAGTGAAGAGGGTCAGATATTACTACAAATGAATATCTATATTATATGACACAACAGAACTTACTACATCAATGTGACCTGCCTTAAACCTGTCCCTTAAAGCTAACAGAACCTGTTCCAAATGTACATTATGTAATATTTCTGATGGAGGTTTGCCACATGCTTGTCTGTCTTGTTTCTTTGCCTGGAATGTTGCACAGTGTGGCATTAAACTTACACCTTACCTTGCATTTATTGAATTACGTATGTTTTACTGCAAAAAAAAAGCAAAACACGCATTGTTACTATCAGCATGCTTGCCTTTCCACAGATCTGACCTCCATGGAGATATAGTTTAATGCCATACTGTGGAACATCCAAGGCAAAGCAATAACATCTCCATAAGTACAAAAGTCACTGATATTTTTAAATCTTCAATAGCTCCAATAATTATTAAGTTATACTCACCAAATTTTAGCAGTAGGAAAACTGAACCTTCCGAGGTTTTTGGCAATATATACGGTTAAAATTGTTGACTTACACTTGAACTTATCACTACTTAAACTAGGGGAAGTAAAAATAATGTTTTTTAAGTGTCCACCATTTTCGATTTCGCTGTGAAGAGCCAAATCTAACACACTCTGCAGAACATTTGAAAGCATTTCCAGGCTTATGGCTCTTATTTGATCCTCGATATTATGTTTTAAGTCGTTTATTGAGGTTTATTCACAAACACCTTTTCTTTAAGATGGCCCCACAGGAAGAAATCGGGACTAGTCAGGTCTCGAGAGGTCACATACAGTTCCCCTGTCTTTGAAAATAATTATTATTCCTTTAATGGCATTTCCGCTTGGGGCATCTCTGGTATTAAAATGTCGACGGTAACACCGCTGGGTTTCTGAATTTGACCCATGTGACTCAAAGTACCACTGTACAATGAGGGTTCATTCCTCGGTGCTATATTTGCTCATATTAATGTGGGAAGGGTAGTTTGAAATGCTCTGAAAAAGTAAAAGAAAAATATTTAGAGACAAAAGAGTTATGAATTTTTTTCAAGTGTCAGTGACTTTTGGGCCTGTACAAAGAGGTGGTGAATCCTTAGCAAAAAAAACTTACATGAAGCAGTAATCATAAAAGAATAAAAACAGCTGAAAAAAATACTTGAAATTAAAAGATGTGATTATTTTCCACTTGACTTGTAGGTCAGGACTAAAACATAACATTATGGTTTTATACGAAAGATTACAAAGATAAAGTTAGTTTTCATTGATTTAAATCTTTCTCCGGTTGAAGCCAAAAGTCAAGTTTCTTTCTCTATAACCCTTAGATTGTGCATAATTTACACCTACACCTACCGGCACATCTGAATTTTCCAGAATCCACTTTACTATGCAAAGTACAACACTTGACTCTCGCCACACTAAATACATAACAGAACAAGCCCCTTTTCTGCGAGTCATCCCCTCCTTTCAAATCCGCTGTCTACTCCTTCCCAACTTCTAAACCTTAAACAGCCTTTGAAGAAATGTGCTTCTTGGGGGCAGCACACACACTCTCACTTTTGGTCAGCTGAAACCGCACATTCACAGACACAATGATCAAAGTAAACAGGGGGCAGATGCAGAATGCCTTCGCAGACTTGCTGAACGGTGTGACGAAAGACTGTCGGATGGAAATAAAAATGAAAAAGGGAGAGACAGAAAGAGAGATAGAGATAGAGAGGGGAGGGGGTAATGTTGTTATTGTAGCATATTAGATGAGTCTTCACTGAGTTGGGCATCGAAGACGACTCACCATACACACACTTTTACCTAAGTGCAACATCCGCAAGCCAAGTAAAGCAGAGTGAGCTAAGGTTAGAGAGAGCACACGTTACACAAGGAGAATGGACAAACAGTAGGAGGAAGTCAGTTCAGGGCATGGACTGTTCGCCTGCAGCCTGGTAATAAAAGAACACTGCACTCGCTTATTTCATTTTTAACGCCATATTTTGAAAATATGTATTCATGTGCAAATATTTTTACTATATCAGGTAGAAGTAAAATTATTTGATAGCTGCAAAAACCCTATTGCCACGGGTAGTACTTGAAAAACTACTGTTAATAACATGTGTTATGTAACTTGTCTTGGAAACTTTGCCACAGAATGTTCCACAGTTTGGCTTTAAACATACATATCTTTCATTTATTCAGTTTCAGTGTTGCTGTTACTCAAGAATACCTTGAAATAACTGCATTCTGTCTGTGAGCAGCCTGTTGGCCTCCTGGTGGTGTCACCGGTTTGTCTCCATGGAGATACTAAATAAGTAAAAAGCACACTGTGAAACATTCCAGGCAAAGCATTAGTAGCTTTAAGCAGGTTTATTAGTTTAAATAACAACTATGTCCAAAACAGAATCTCCTAGTAACTCCTTTTCATAAACATATTTTAATACAAGTTTTGCATGCGTTTTTAAATGTGAAAATCGTCTAACATTTTGGTGCATTATTCAGTCTCGCCTCATTCACAATCAGTACGCGAGCAAGTCTGGCTCCCACACACCATCAGTATGCAGGACTGATTGTTGAAAATATTCTATACATGCAATAAAGTATAAGTTTCAGAAAGACATAATGTCATTGTTTATCATTTCCTCTGCAGAGCTCTAGCCACTGTTGTGTCAGTAAACAATTTATCATGCATATCTATGATAGGTATTTGCAAAGCTATTGAGAGACCGAGGATACAATTTATGGCCCCAAAACATAGATCTTTTTTCTTCCGATGTTTTGGAGCTGGAGTTTGTCTTCATATCCTCAAACCATAGAGTCAGTTCAAGACAATACTGCAGTGTTACTGATGTGTGGAGAATGAAAGGAAAAGAAGACTGGCCCCACACAAGGGATGTTTTTGTCATCGGAGAAATTGGTAGCTTGAATGGTGATAGTTTTTTATCTGTCTGCTCTGGCTACCACATATTCTCTATATGGCTGCGAGCTTTGAAGCGTCTCTGGGGTTTGAGTCAGCTACATCCTGCAGTGCATCTTCCTGTCTTGCCTTCACCGTTTTGGTTCCTTCTTGCCCTAATGTGAAATGTTAAAATATAAATCTTGTAACTGAATAGCTGGAAAGTAATTGTGACCTGTGAAAATAAAGAACCACACTGTTCAAGTGAATGGAATTATATTGTTGTTATTTTTTAACATGAATGAAATGATAACAGTCAGAAGTCCTAACTCCAGCTTTATGCTTTTTAAAATAAACTTTACTATTTAAACTGGAACTCACTTGTGTCCATCAGTGAGGGACCTGTGCCTTATGCTTTAGTTTAGTTTGTTTAGTTTATTCATTTTTTCAGGTTAAACCCGGTGGCGTTGCTGGTGTATTTTTTAGCTTAATATCATTTAGTCATGTTGACTTTTGTCTCCCCCTCGTAAGGCCACACATAGTACGACTGCATGTGTAAGAGTGTTTATACTGATGTGTGGCTGGGTGGATTACAGCTGGATAAAGGGATAAACACATGGCAGGGGAGATAATATTTTAATTTGTTCATAGGGATCCAGAAGTCATCAGCAGATGACTTATGTGTGGATGACTCAAGATCATGCAGTGTTATTTGGCATTTCAAGTATGTCTATACAACAGCATATTGCTGAATACAGGAACAATCAATCAAAGGACTTTATCCTGGGGGCAGTTTAAGCAGAAAGGGCAGTTAAAGGTACAGCATTTAGCATGGAGGCGGCACATCACCGGCATGGAAATTAAAATTACATTAAAGCCATACTTTGGAACATTCTCCATAGAAATAGATCTTTTCTATGTCGTACTGTGAAAAGGTAAACCATTTCCATGGAAAAAGCAGGAGAAAGCTCTCCTCCAGGCCAAATAAAAGTCAGGTTTGCAGAGATGCAAGTCCACTCAGAGTAAGGACCCATGTTTTTCAGGGCAAATAATACAATAACTAAATAAAAATAAAATGAAAATAAACCAAACAAACACGCTTTTATTTTATTTTGTGGCTAGAAAGTTACGTACTGTGGCTTTAAAAAAACAGAAACAATATCTCCAAAAGGTCTCAGAGTTACAGAGGAAGTGTCAGGTGGGAACATATGTCAGGGCAGTGTGAGAAGAGGAACAGGACAAAAATGTCCCTCCTCTGTGCTCGGGCATCAGTATCAACCTCCAGAGGGAGACAGGGAACTCTGGAGACACAGGGTCACTCTCTTCTGAGCCTTACTCTTACTGCAATTGTTTGACTTTGTTTTAGGCTTGATCTTGTGATGAGATGGACCATTACTTCAACGTATTTCCTCTGGTTGGCCTTCCTGCACATTAATGTGCATCTGGTATTGTTGCTCATTACTATATTTGCTTATTACTGACAGTGTAATGGTGTGAAGACACTGTAGAACCTGCAGATCACACTCACTGTACTTTAAACAGATGGAGGAAAGGTAAACAGTGTTGCATTCAAATGATTTAAACTGCTAGAGGCTGCAGCAGATGCTGGTTCTTGGTTTTCAGTAATTTACAGAAATTAGTGCAATAAAAAAAGATATTTATAATAGAAATGAATTTTTACTCAGGCAATTCTCTTTACAAGTGTGAGTAATCAGTCAAAATAAGCATTGCTTTTATTCTCAGCTCAGAGAAGTTAAGATAGTAATAGTAGTAAAGTTCCCTACTCTCTAAATGATAACAGGTATTTGAGAGGTTATTAAATTATGGATAAACAGCTAAACACCAAAGGAGGGAGTGCATGGGCTGGGGTTATTAAGCTAGCAGTTAAAAGTCAAAAGTCAGGCTCAAATCGTTTCTTTCTGTGAAATATTCAACCAATATAATTAGCACAGTTAAGATTATCAGTAGAGTATAATACAAATGGACTAAAAATCTTATTTGTGACATAGATTGATTAGCAGAGCACTGACTATAGGCTTATTACAGAGGAGGGAGAGTAAGTGTCTATTCTTTCTATTCAGAGTGAGCTAACTCCATTGTAGTTTTCAACCAATTTAATTGTGATGATGACAAAATGTTCAGGTATTAATTTCTTTCTAACAAAGAGTCTCATTGGGGGGCACAAAAACCCTTTTATATGTCTGCAGAGTTACAGAATATAGGCCAGGCTATTAAAGGCTATTCAACATCAGAATGGAGAAAAAAGAATGTGAAAGTGAAGTAGGTTTGAGATGTCAATCGTGTAATTGTTCTGGGCCTTTCACACACTTCTGTGCATGTAGTTTAGTGCACTGTTCTATTACCTTCTGTGTTTCGTGTCAGAGTGACTTGTGTGATCAGGTAGTGTTAAGAGGATGGATGCAGCTCTGATGTGGGGGTCCAGGTTTACGCCCAGTGTAGAACAACTTTAATTACACAATTTCCTTACACAGATCAGGAGTGGCTCTTCTGACAGTGTGGGCCTTGCACTTAAACTACATTTATGTATGTGCACGTGGGAGCAATAATAAACAGGCAAGTCTGAAACAGATTTTTCACCGTAGTTCTGAGATGAATGAACCTTTGAGGCATCCAAAGCCGTGAAGCACTAATCAACAGCAGAGCACACTCCCAACGAACGTGAAGAGTCAGAGACGGTCATGTCATCATCCCTGAAGTCTCCGTCTGAGGAGCACGTCTCACAGCAGGGGACAGGCTTGTAATATTATTATTACTCTCCAGTTATACACAGATTATACACACAACTGCTTGCCTTTTGATGATGTGTTACACTTTGCATGTTGTCAACAGAAAGAAATACATTATTTTTGTCCTCACTGGAACATCTTGGCCCACAGTTATCCTGCACTTTTCAGTCTGTTGGAACAGTTGCATTGCGCAGAGTGGAGGTTGGATTTTACTGTTCAAATTAATTTTAGAACGTTCTCTCTCTGCGTTTGTAGGCCCACGAGTTTGGATTGTGTCAACACTGTGTCTCAAAAGTGTAAAAAGCCTACCAAATACACGTTTGATGTTCCCTCTAACCAGTCTCAGCGTGTTTTGAAAATCTATTGTAAATCCAGGACCACGGCGCGTGTGCTCACAACCATCCTAATAAGTTATTTTCCTGCATCTAGGATTTTTACACCTATTTCTTTTTCACAAAAAAGCTCACCGGCTTACTTACTGGCTGTTTCTTGCATCAGGAGAGCGGATAAGACACATGAAGGAAGCAGCAGAAAGATGAAAGCACTGAGAGTTGGACCTGGTGGGTTTTAGGACCACCACAAAATCAGTCCCAGCACAAATGTTACTCTGAAAAGTTTGCATTTTACAGAAGGTCATAATGAAGCACTATTGTTTAATCATACAATCTGGAGGAAGAGGCGTGTGGCAGATGGTCTGGAGTGAGGAGTGCAAGAGTAGTGACGCAAAAACCATGTCCAGATGAATACTACTGAAACCTTTGATTGGGTGAAAACTTTAAAGACGCATACTTTTCTAGAGGAGCGTACATCACTTTGTCGTTTCATGGAGCATGGAGATGCTTTGCGTATAGAATATTTCACAGGATGACAATAAACTCACACATGAGAGTTTGACAAGTTACTTCGGTCCCTCGTTGATCGTGGGGGATAGGTTCTAAAAATAACCAGCAATAAGCCAAACCTGCGAAGTAGTCAGAAACCCCCCTCACCATACACTTTATACACTTTTCTCAGACAGGCATTAACATTTTCTCATATTTCTCTCATTTAAATACTCTCAAAGTTCAAACCTTCGAAGATTTTAAAAAATAAGTACAGTATTGTAGAATGAAACCAAAGATCAAGACCTGCTTTCAGGCCCAGACATTTGCTTGAGAAATAAAAATATAAATGTTTTCCTATACTGTAAATAAAAATGATAGCTTTTAGAATGTCAGGATTAGGGTTTTTTGTGTGTTTTATGTGCTGTCCTTCCCCCTCCCTTCCGTGTCCGTGCCTGGAGCTGGGCGGAGACTCTGGCACCACCTCTGCACACCTGCATCTGATCAAGCAAGAGGCTGAGAATTCCTACACTCGGGGCCACATCATCTTGTCGTCTTCGGTATTTCTACAAGTCGTCCTTCGTGTCATGTTCGGGCCAGATCGTTCAGTGCATCCTCGTGAATTTGCTCCTTGGACTATCCGTGCACCGCAGCCTCCGATCCAGCTCACCTCGACCGGGACGAACACCTCCACCTCCAACCCAATTCGCTTCGACCGGTACCAACACCCCAGCGCCCGACCCCGCTATCAACAAACTGTGCCCAATTGCTCACCGCCGACCCAGTCCTCCACCAATTGCTCCGACAATTATCTTTCACATTTTGTTAACAAACTCTGTTGAACTGTTCTCCCGAGCCTGTATCTTTGGTCCCTCCGCACATTACGACATAGAAATACTGTAACAAATTTAGTTTTAATGCTCAACCTACGAGGTTGGACACATAAGAAATTATTAATAGTGACTCACGCATATTTCACAGTTCCTCTGACCGTGCCTCTTCATCCTGGCACCGCTCAGCTGTAGTGTTTTTTTCCACTGAAGATCTTGGTGCAGGTGTTTTTTACCGAGTGCAAACATACAGCACTTAAGAGTCACACTGCTAGCGATCCAACATTTATTACGGAGGAGACTGATGGACAATGGTCTACAGTCCCTTAGCCAATCAGGATGCAGAACACAATGCACGTTCATACACCAAATCAAGCCCGCGAAAGGTGAACCCCGTTATAGTGAGGGACAACTGTATTACAAACATCTATGTTAATGCAATACAGATTCATTTTAGACCCTGTGGTGTCCTAACATTTAAGTAAATTGACATACAAGACGAGCAGATGGCAGACCCCGCACCAGAGAAGTTAAACAGTGCACCTTTAAGGGAAGACATTGTAGAAAGACACAAAACAATGTAATTAGAAGATACACAATAGCTGTTCAAGTGTACCACAAGTACAAGCAGCTGGTTGCAATAAGCATACCTATTCAGAAGTGCGATGTGCGCGAGGGCGGGGTGGTGTGGGTGCTCTGCTGATGGACTGTCACTGAGATAGCGGTGCCGGTAATTCTTGTACCCAGATGGGCTAAAACAGTCGGTTAGTGTGTGCCACTTAAAGCTATCCAATCAACCATGAGACATTTAACAGGCTGTCAGTTTTCAAGGCAAGTTGTTCCAATTATCATATAGAAAAAAGTCAATCTATGGAAATATTCAGATATTCACCCAAGTAGCAATTATTCTCATTTTCCTCGTCTTCCAACTTGATCAGCATCAGTTTTTCACTTTTTTTTTTTTTTTGGAAAAGATGGGTTCTAGTTCATTGGTAATTTTAAAATAGTCAAAAATACAACCAATAATGTTCAATATAAACACTTTGTATCCATTTTTCTATTGCCAGGTTTCATATGCTGTTGTGATTTTGGGCTTTACAAAAATAAATTGAATTGAATGCCAAAAATATGATATTGTCCATCCCAGCCGTCCATTTTCTTAGGCTTATCTGGGCCCAGGTCGCATGGGCAGAAGTCTAAGCAGGGACTCCCAGACTTCCCTCACCCCAGACATGTTCTCCAGCTCTTCCAGTGGGACCCGAGGTGTAGTCCCTCCGGCGTGTGCTGGGTCCCTGATATTGATATGGTATAGGTCCATAATCAGATGAGGAGGCAGCTAAAGTGAATGTTTTAAACTATAGTGAGTTCTTGGGTCTAGTCCAGGGGTGGCCAAACTACAGCCCGGGGGCCATATAAGGCCTGTTGGGCTTATTAATCCTTGTATTACTCTCTTATTCTCTTATCAGCCCTACTGCAAAACTGAGCTTATCAAAAAAAAAAGGCAAGTGGATAGTGAGCGCTGAGTATTTAATACAGAGTGGACAACTATATATTTTTTAACCGAAGTCCGATCGAAGTACCAAGGCAAGTTTTTTGCTGCCATTCAAGTTAGCAAAAGCTAGCAAGCTTTTCTCGAAAGGCGAGTTTTTAAAATAATGCATTTGGAAAACAATTTGTACAATGAGCCTTGCATATTCAGGCTTTGCTACATGTTACAGGCCAAATCTCTGATGTAATATATACATATATATATATATATACTGGCCTGGACCTTCAAATTTTAGAACCCATTGTGGCCCGTGTGTCAAAAAGTTTGCCCATCCCTGGTCTAGTCACTAATAAAAATAATCAGGTTCAGCATTTATAATTTTACCTACTAGAGAAACTGGTTCTTAGTATCTGAGAGAATTGCATCACCACTTTCTAAAATCTGACAACCACCAATAGGTACAAATCAAACATATCCAGCTGCTCACTTCACAATCTGTGCTCCTCTTCATCTAATGCTGAACAAGCAGGGGGCATGATGGAGGCACACCCACACAGAATCATGAAGACAGCACACTACGTTCACGCTGTCTGTGCTTTGTGTCTTCAGATCACATCTGAAACGGTGAGGTAGCTCCAGTTTTAGGCGGAGCATCATGGACCTGGAGGCAGCGCGTTGTACACCTCAGTCTAAGTGTTTGTGTGGAAACAGAGAAAAGCTTTTCTCTCATGTCAGTTATGTTTAGCGCTGCAGGGTGATCTCATTAGCCCGCTAGCTTACAGGCGCTAGCTTGCAGCCAATCACATTTATCTGAGGTCAAAGGACAACCGATGCTTTCAATTGGAAGACACAACTATGGAAAGTAGGAGGAACAAAAAACAAAACAAAACAAACATACAAAAAAATCACTGAAATGACTTTACACTTGAGGCAGAGACAAATGTAAGATTTTACAAGTAATTAATGAAACTGATTAGTGTTTGTGTGTGTATTGATTGTCACACTTGAGCAGAAAATTGCAATAATTGCATTGCTGCGAGCGCTGGAGAGAAGTGCAAATAAATGAAAACAAAATGCAAGAGTTAATTTATCTCATAAGGCCAGTTTATTTGCAAAATATCAAACTGGCATTGGAATTGGCATTGATGTTTTCAAGTAAAGAAATATTTTTTTTCGAACTGAAGAAAGAGCCACGTTGTAACATGATTAACTGCAAAAAGTTTTTTTCCTCAGTCTTATTTATACGAGTTAATCTAATGTCATGTCAAAGCCTCCTTTTCATTTTCACTGTATTTGCTTATCTCACCTCTTATACAGCCTTGGTATCTACAGGTATTTTAATCTACTTGCTCATATGGACATCTGTATATTTGTACCTTCTTTGATATATCTATTTTTGCTACTTTAATTATTGTGAATGTTACTACCACTTTTTTATGATATTGTAAGGTGTGCACTACTGTGTCCAAGTAATTTCCTTTCTGGATCAATAAGGTTTGTCTAAGTCCATTATAGTGTTTTGGAAATTCATTGTACAATTGTTTTTCAGAAATGTGACTTATGAATGATCATTATCCTGCCCAGCCATCTGATAGTACTAAAAGTGTAAATGTGTTGAGGAGGGACAAAGGCGGCTGGTGGATTTATACCTGGAGACAGAGCAGTGCAGTGCAGACACCAGGAGAGTGACACCCACTGAGTGACACATTCAGACTGATTGGCTGTGATTCCCTGTCGACTTTATGAGCTCAGATTAGCACCCATAAATCTGCACAGTGCACCCATTGATAGACCCAGAGACGCTGGGACCACTGCCGGAGACTGGCTTTTGGCGTGACACCGGCACTATAAATAATGCATGGCTACACAGCATCTTGTTATGTGCTATTGTGTAGGGCGCAGATGCAGGAGCTGACAGTAGGCTTCAGCAGCTCAGCCACAAAAATCTTCACCGTGAGCGTGATCCCTGTTTTTTTTGGGGTTTTTTTTTGTAAAAGTAGGTCATGAGGAAAATATAGTATGCAGCAGTTTTTTTTCTGCAATCTAGCTGATGCCAAATTGTTTATTTATTTGGATTCCATTAGCAGCTGCCAAAATGACAGCTACCCTCCCTTATTTGTGCAGACAAGTTTCATACACAAATATACATTTCAATTAAAACATTCACAAGTTCAATACTTAAACAATGACATACAGTTTGAAGCCTCAGTATGTCACTTTTGCTAAACATAGTGCATCCACACTGTGAACAGGCTTGCATCTCCACAAACCTAACGCTTATTTGGCCTGGAGGTCCTTTGGCTATAATATTCCACAGTACGGCAGTATGGGGAATGTCCCACACACAATACATTTTGATGCATGAAAGTACAAACTCACTGTCACTGTTTGGTTCCCATCATATCATTGCATTATATGCAACTGTTCTGGTGGAGGGAAAGCTACCTGCATGTCTCCTTTGAGAAGTTATTGGTTTACCTAAAATGTTCCATTCTATGGCATTAAACCTAAGGTTCTCCATGGAAACAACTGGTGATCCCACCAGGCGAAGTTATAGGTCAAATCACATAAATACATGTGTTTCAAGGTGGATTTTTTTAGCAATCAAAACTCAAAATTTAAGTTTAAAGAGGAGCTATTAACTGTAACACATAACATATTTAGACCACCATGTTACCTTTCAATGTTCTGAAAATACTATATTTACCGAAAAGAACTTATTAACATGTTTTAGAAGTTTCACTTTTGTTTCTGATGCTCTGAATCCCCCCTCTCTTTGCTCTCCACACTCCCCCTTCAGGACACTGTTGCAACACAATCAGAGGCATCCCGCAACTGGAACTACTGCACAGCCCATCAGTTTCTCAAGCTG
This sequence comes from Periophthalmus modestus, assembly GCA_019594935.1. Lineage (NCBI taxonomy): Eukaryota > Metazoa > Chordata > Actinopteri > Gobiiformes > Gobiidae > Periophthalmus > Periophthalmus modestus. The sequence goes on from JAIEZT010000068.1 coordinate 10,471,588, forward strand.
CTGTGAACGGTTTTGTATCATGTTGTTGTATATTTATGGAGAATGGTCGTGTGGGAGCATAGATGCTTGTGGGCGGAGCTTTGGACAAATCTTACTGCAAACCATAAGCAGTGTTTAAATATGACCTGGGTGAGATTGCAGCATTACTCAAACATGCATGGATGAATCTAAAACCTCTTCAAATATATTTTTGATGTGGGAACACTGTTATAACACAGTAAAACGCTGCAAAATGTCGATTTCTTTTATGACCTTGCAGGCAAAGCAATAACATCTCAGCTTTTCAACACAAAAAAGTTACATACTTCACCTTTAAATCAAACATGACAAGTTCAGGCAGTAAATATAATAATATATCAAGAAAACAGTATCTGGCAAACACTATCTTCGTTGTATCCTGAAGACGGATGTTTAAGGTTTCTTGTTTACACTGACTCTATGTACTACCTGTTTTTAATTTTATATATTGTGGTAATTAATCTCACTAACAACATCAGACCCAAAAAAGACATGGCTCACCCCTCTTCGCTCCCATAAATTTTTTAGTGAAATCATTTCCAATCAATATCTCATTTCGTTAGGATTTCACAGGTTGTTCTCTACTATTTCTCTTGCGCTACTGTGAGCAGAATTCCAATAGACCCCTTGAAATTCCCATCCGCCATTGACATGCTACGGGCTTAATGCCACCATATAACAGGCAATATAGGCACTAGTGAAGGGCGTTTGTGTGCGCGCATGCTAACTCGAAATCAGACGGAGGAGGCGGGCCCCACGGAGGAAGCGAGTCGGTGGGTGCCATGTCATTTGACCAAGCTCGTATCATTGACGTCGGCGGTGAAGTAAATTAAAGGTGGCACTTGTCAGGTATACGTCAAGGTATTTTACTGCTCGGATGGTGTAATGATGGTTTTTGAACTGCCCTCGCCGGTGAGTCGTGTCCATGTAGGAGAACTCGAGCCTCCCCCACGCATAAGTACAGTGGATTTCAATACCACGGGACACACAAGGGAAGAGGATCGACTAAAGGGTGTTAATTGATGTTGAATTTATGATGTAAAAGTAAAATCCGTGGGGAATTTGGTTTAAATTTTCATGATCTCTGGCGGTTTGGCTCAGATGACGCAACCTTAGCAAATGACTGCAGGATTTTACATTGTCCGATAGCCCACGGAATGTAAGCCTCTGATGATTCAACACATGCACATGGAAAAAGGTGTCCTTCAACTACATCTTAAGAAAAGAAATACACCTTCATTTTATTTAAATTTCAAGTGTTAGTCATGCAAATATCTCAAGTCAAATATCTAAGAGCAAACGGAAAAAGTGTAATAAAGTCTATGGAACTTTCTATATTCTGGTGCATTTTAAATATTCAACTGTATTTGAAATATTCTGGTGTATTTCAGATGCAGTGTTCTTATTACTTATTATTCATCATATAACATAAACCAAAGCATACGACGCACACATTGCCATTCCTTCCAGCCGCTGATCTCAATGTTTTCAGACCAGTTAACCTCCAAATGTGATGAGACATTTCACAGCTGGTCACCCACCCACAATGCTTTTCATGCTTTGTCTAGTACAAACTATTTTACTCTTTTAAGTGGCATTAAATAAAATCAGTAAACAAGAATTCAGTGGCACCGGTGGAAAGTTGACACAGGGTGGGCGTAAGTGCAGTGTCAGTGGTGGTCTCTAGATTCACTTATATGCATTTTCAATCTGAGGTGTTTGTTTACTCCACCTCCAGCACACTTTACCTGATGAGCTGAAGTCATTACGTGTTCAAACTGTGAGAGAAATGCATGTCCCGTGGAGCCCAGTGATGCCCCATTCATAATCCTGATGTCACATGTCAACACAGAAAAATGATTTCTAATGTGGAGTCAGTATTTTTGGTCATAGCTTCAAAAATGTTTAGCTGGAAATTGTGTTTGGAGACGTCCCTGACACAGCACAAATTGCTAATTTACTCCTTGACTAGCAGCCATAACATTTTGATTCATTTCAATAACAGAGAACGGAAGCCACAAACCAAAGTGAGCCACAGAAGTGTAGAGCTCATTTTGAACTATAATCTAAGTGTTCGAAGGCAATGAGTTTTTATGATTTACTCTATGTGTTTCAAGGCCTGTATCTCTAAATCTCTGTGTTCCAGTCCAAGCAACACAAATATAACACTTTTTAAAAAATAAGTGCACTCTCTCTGAACAGTATTTTTGGGCAGCTGCAGCCCAGGAAAACTCAGACTAGTTTAGTCTAGACACCACAATGGACCTTGTCAAAGTTGCACGCTTGAATAAATAAAATTGGGCAAAGTTAGCTTATTTTTCCAGTTTTCACAAAATAAAAATAAAAAAGTTTGCTCAGAGCCTACACGCCACCCACTGACTGGGGGCATGAATGTAAGAATAATAATCATACGGCATAAAATAATATTGTTTACTTTTCACTTTTCTGTCATATAAAGTACTTTTGCACTATGTATACTCAAACCAAAATTATTAATATGCACAAATGATACCTCATGTTAGTGGGTGTGATTTGCTAACAATGACAATTAATGTAGCATTAGTCCTACACTCCACCTTGGTGAATATAGATTGATTGATTGATTGAGTTTATTATTGTGTCTTGCACACAAAGAATGCCGAGCCCTTATAAGACACCATTAACAAAAATACAATAGTCCAGAAGTGTGATACAACAGAAAACAACAATAAACTCTTTTAAACAAACTCATTTGCTGCTTCTTCCAGGCTTTACATAGAAATGCCAACTTATAAACATTAGAATTAAACAACCATTTCATCTTGCTGTCATCATCACACCAGAACATATCAGGACATTGGGTGAACATTTCATCAAATAAAGGATTTCTTCATAAAATGGACAATACAACAAAAAATTAACTTCACTTTCTACTTCGCCCAACTCACATAAACCACAAAGTCTTTCTTCTCAGGGGTTTGAGGAAACCTCCCAGTTTCTAAAGCCAAGTGAAGGATCCCTGTATGTATCAATGATCTTTGCTTCCTATAGATACAATTTCCTCGCCTGAATGTGACGACTGTCCACAACCAGAGCAGCACCTCAGAGAAATGGTGTTTCCATGTGCGCTTTTGAACTTTGACATATATGACAGGTCACTCCCTTCTAATATGATAAAAAGATTCTCCAGTATATCTGCCATAACGCAGGGTAGGGACTAAAATCAGTATGCACACTCACATCATAGGGTTCTGCCTCATTTATGGGGACAAAAATCAGCTCCCCATGGCAGAAATCATAGATCAACATCACGGTTTATAATTGAGATATGAGTGAAGGTTTAAGTTAAAGGTTAGGCAAGTAGTGACTGTGGTTAAGGTTTGGATCGGTCTCAAGGAAATGAATGTAAGTCAATGCAATGCCCCCAAAAAGCATGGGAACCCAGCATTTGTGTGTGCGAGCTAGCTGTTTGTTGTAAAGCTTGGCTCATCACTCTAGAAGGGGATTAAAGCTACTGTCCCGGTTAGCTTCTGCCTCTGCCACACACCCGCACACTCGGACGCACACACACACACACACACACATGCAGGTTCCGTGTGCAGCTGACATTACATTGACTCGCAGCCATTTCCTTGAGAGTCCAGCGTTAGTGCAACATTGACCTAACCTCAACCCCAAGGTAAACTCGCTCTCAGCTCATATCATTATCATGGGTCCACACACTGAAAGTCTTTAAAAACTACTGGCTAGATATTCCTTATGGATTAAAACGAACACATTTTACTAAGCATTTTGTTTTGCTCTGTGTATTGTGTAACGTCTCTGGTGATGGGTACCCCACCTCCTTGTCTCCATGGAAATTCAGCTTGGACTTTCTTTGCCTGGAATGTACCACAGTATGGCATTTGACTTATCTATCACCATGAAGACAACAGGTGAAGCCATCAGGGCAAGTTACAGGTCAGATCTATGTAGATGCAAGCCCACTCAGAGTAAATATGCATGTTTTTCCAGATATTTTTTGTTCAATAAAAGCCATACCTGCATAGAGACAAGTAGATGGTGTATCGTCCAACCAAAAAAAAAAAAAAAAAACAAACAAAAAAAAAATTTTAATAAAAATAAATAATAATAAAATAAATTAAATTAAATTAAATCAAATAAAAATGAAATAAATAAAATAATAATAATAGCCATGTCAATGATGTTGAGTATCACTGACAAATTATTTTGTGGTTTTGTGCTCTTTTAACAATATTTTTTATTTGGCGTTTTTATAAATCATTTATTTTAAAAATCCAAAATGTGAAATTAGTAAAATACAGATTTAAAAAAAGCTATATTAGTGCCAAAAAATCTATAAAATAAATGTCATCACCTGCACCGGATGCCATGGTTACATAAGATGCACGCTGTTGTAATTTCTTGTGCCTCTTACAACATATGCATTCAACACAACGCCTTCATGAACCTAATGACACATACATTACACAGAACACTTACATAATCCCATATGTGGGGGCTGCTAAATTGGTTTGATGAGTTCACACAAACACTATATACAAAATAGCAGCCTGCTGTCACAATACTATTCCATTCACAGCCTTTACCAGCAGTGACAGCCTCGGTGACGGTCGGCTCGCCTCTGTAGCCCCCGGTCTGTGAAATCACCCAGGCCAAAATCAAGGGGACAATATTGTGCACCATATGTGTGTTTGCATGTTGGAAGGCTGGTATAGGTGACACATAGTTTGTTCTCAAGATGAATGCAGTTCCTCCTTAGGCCACTGTTCTTCTGGCTCGCTCTGCTCCTCTGTGTGCATGTATATACAATGTTGTTTTTTCCAAGGGCAGCCTTCCCAATGCTGCAAACAAGGAGAGGAACTACTCAGCAATGCTTCACCCGGGACTCGTGGGCCACATTGGGCGGTGTACAGGGGGGGGCGGATTGCATGTATTTGTAATGGCCGGTAGAAGCTGCTGGAGAAAACAGCTGCAGCATAGCAATGAGGAATTAGGTTTGGGCTTATGTCGCAGGGTGAGTCTCTGATCATGTGACTAGGCGGTGTAGTGGCCAACAGGGAATGGTCACATCTGCTGAGAGAGAGGTGTTTTGCATTTGTTATGTGGTCTGAGCGAAGCCAGAGTTCCTCATGAAATGTCAGTAGTGCTACATGCATACACATATCAACTAGATACACTATGTAGCTTTTCTCCTGGAGTGTCCACCATCTGCTGGTTTCCATGAAGATGTTATTGCTGTCCCTGGAATGCCACAGTACGGTATTAAGTTTTTACATAAAGACAAGCAGGAGATGCCATCAGGCCAAGTTAAATGTCAGAAGGCAACAGTGTACAGAGAAATTGCATGCCAATTAAGGTTTTCAGGAAATTCCGAGACATAATATTTGAAGTAATACGGCTAAGATGTTGAACGTTCGGGGTTCAACTCCCAAACATGTGCCATGGGTAAGATCCTCCAGCTCCTGAACAACCAGGACTCAAGACCTGTAGACTTTTACAAAAGGTTACTGTATAATCCTTTTTTTAATGTCTCAAACTGATTTTTTTTTTTTTTTTTTTCTTTTCAAAATATGAACATTTTTGCTTGCAACTTTTTTTTTTTTTTTTTTACTTTAGTTTGGTTTCTTTGTTTCTGCTATTTACTTTAATGTGCAAATGAACAGAATAATTCAAATCTATTTGTAGTGTTTAAAAGTTATAATAACCAGCACCAGCCACAGCCCTGTGTGCCCAAAGAGCCTCACTCATTTATCTCTTCAAAGTACAGCAGGGAATAGCTTTTCTTTTTAGCCAAACACATTGTGGGATTGGATGGGCCAAGAGACAGGGTGTCAGACTGCCATTTTTACACTTACTTTTACAGGTTTTCTTCACTTTCAGACTGGTGCCAGAAAGAACCCAGTCTTAAATCATTCTGGTCTAAACCAAAAATACACCGCTTAGATATTTTGCTTTCTTATCGTACAACTGAACAACAAATAACACAGAAGCCATACTACTGGAACTCCAAAGCATGAAAAGTGTATCATGAATGCTTTATAACAAATATAGCAAGAGCAAGTACAAACTGGTTTGAATTTACATGCTTTTTCAGGACTTTGACTTTTCTTATGGACTAATCATAACAATAAGCATAATAACTACAGTCCTAACCTTTAACCCATACATTCATTTTAAACCACATAATATCGATGGATTTAAATATTCATGAAGCCCCCATGTTCCCATATAGGAGGCAGGCCCGCATAAATTGTGTGTGTACAGACTGTAGCCCCCACAATGTGATAAATATCTGCCTAAACTAACTGCTCTGCTAACACGAGTCTAATATAGGGACTCTTCCAATCCACTACTGCCATGCTTTTTATCCATATGGGAAATCAAGGGTTTTCAGTACACCTGGATGTTGTGATATCAATCCATACATGTTTTATGTCTGAAAAGCATTTCAGATTACCTTGACATTTTACAGCAATGATAAACCTGCCCAGGGACTAAATGGAGTGCCTGCTGCTCCCACAATGAGACGAGGATGTGTCCACACAGATAAGAGACACTGCACATGGTCCTGGTAATGAAACACAGCCATGATAAGTCAATGTATCACATAACAGATTTTACTGACAGATAAAAGTGCAAAACTGAAGAGAAATGTAGTTTAGTATTTTGTTCCAAAAGCCACAAATTAAAGCTGCTTCCAACTATATTTCTCATTATATGCAAATCATGACAGGCATTTGTTGTCACAGCACTAAATATACTGCAGGTTCCATTTCTGTTTAAAGGTGCACTGTGTAACTTTTCTGGTGAAGGATTCACCACCTGCTTGCTTGCGATGTCATTGATTTCCCTACAATCTAACAAATGCAAATGATGCTGCCTAGCCAATAGACTTTAAAGCAGCTCTGCTTGTGAACAAGTCTCTCCGTGGCCCAGCACCAAAGTACATCTCCCACATGTCAGTGCCATATGAACTGTCTTGGACTCTGGGGACATGCTTTGCCTTACCAAGTTACAGGTCAGATTTGTGGAGAGGTGACCCAACTCAAAGTAAGAGTGCATGTTTTTCAAGGTGCTTTTGACCAATGAAATGATACCATCTCATCCTCACCCTCCATGGGTGGTCTCATCCTTTTTCCAAGCTCAGGACCTCTACCAGAGGCCTGGGAGCTTGAGGGCTCTGCGCATTATCTCTGCTGTTCTTAGTGCTGTGCTTTTCTGGACTGAGATCTGGTCTGGTCTGATGTTTTTTTCTGGGATCTGCTGTAGCCACTCCTCTAGAAGGGGCAGTGTCCCTCAAGTGCTAATAATAATAAATGATAAATGAGTAAATGAATATAATAATAATAATAATAATAATAATAATAATAATAATAATAATAATAATAATAATAATAATATAATAATAATAATAATAATAATAATAATGGTACATTTAATTTGAAAATAGAGAAAACAAATACCACAAAATTCTATGCGATTCTTTTATTTCAAATGTATTTCATGGAAAAGGGAGGAACTCATCTCAACTATGCTTGGCAAACATTTGTCCTCATGTTTCCTAAACAAGATTTACCAATGCCACATGTCAGCATTTCATGTCAAGTATTAGAGCAACACTGAACAAATCTGCAGATCTTTTCATTAAAGGAAAAACATTAATCAACTTTTTAAGCCACTTAACACAGCATTTTAGTAACACTCTGCACTGCACACTGGGTTAGATCTCAGCTGTGGTTTAACTGTCCCTGCATGTGGCTGTAGTGTAGTGTAGGTCTTTTAAAGGTTTTAAACAGAATTCAGTCTGTCAAATCTGGTCAATAATGTTGATCTACTGTGGAGAGGTCTTCATGACGACCCGGATGCTGTGGAGAAAACACAAAACAGGCTCAAAAAAATAGGCACTTAAGAAAGTACATTTCGACTAAATATTATTGCTCAATTTATCCATACCCCTCACCCTTATCCCTGCCTTTTATCCTGCGTTAGAACTGAAAACTCATAAGAAAAATAACTACACAAAACGTACCAGAGTTTAATGCTGATCCAAATCTGAACTAAATCTTCAGGTTACATGGTAACCTTGGTTGTTCGCAGCTTTGGAAAGTTTAACAAGAATTGCACAGGCTTGAGCTCTGGGCTTAATTTGATCCCTTGTCTTGGGGAAACACACTGACCTTTCCCTAGATTTTTGAAGGTAAATGGAGATTAGAATGGAAACTAATTGAATGGAGGGTCCATTAAGAAAAATGACATATAGGATATCCTGACAATTTACCCTCTGTCCCCAAATCTGTCCTGAGCACTAAGACCGGAGAAAACACACTCACCATTTTGACTTCTTCATGAGTTCAACAGCTTCCATGATCTGAGATAAGTCCATGTTGTGTGTAATAAACTCATCCACCATCAGCTTCTTTTCCATGTAGCGTTTGACCATCTCCATCACCCCATCCTTAGCCTTAAATCCTAAAACAAAACAAAAAATAATGTTTTAATAAGAAATAACTGTGCCATAATTATCAGACTCAAAATTGTTACCTCCAAACAGCGCCCCCTTCCATGTGCGTCCAGAAATGAGGTTCCACAGGTCGGGCTGTGAACTTCTGAATCTGAGAGTAGCCCACAATCACACTCACCCCCCAGGCCGGGACTGTGGAGTGAAGAGCACTTTCCTGCAGAGTCAGAAATACACAAAATGATCAGTCTAAATATCCAAGCTAAAAAAAACAAAAAAACACACTCAAAATGAGGAGGTAAATAAAATAAGAGCCAAAGTATTTCTTCCCAGCATTTCTTCTGTTTTAATCTTAATTTTTTGATGACTATTTGTGATCATTTATGTTTTGATTTGTGTTATTTTAATCTTTCTTATTCTGAATTACTTTGTGTATGAATTGTGCTATACAAATAAACTTGCCTTGCCATGTCACACAGGAAATAAAAAACATAAATTTAACGATATCCAGGAAATGTCTCCTGTTTCTTGAAAAAAAAAAAAAAAAAGAGAAGGTGTGGCAAAGGGCCTGGGCTGAGTCAGGGGTGTGAAACCGGGACATCACTAGACCCTTTATACTGGGGCACGTGCCCCAGTATAAATCAACTGTGCCCCAGTTTGGAAAGACCCAGGCCGTACACTGCGCAGAAGACAAGTGCCAAAAGCACATAATGCCATAAGGAGTGCCCTGCTCCTGTGAGCAGATCACAATAAAAACTAAACTGTACATAGGTCCAGACTATACTGTACATAGGTCCAGATTATACTGTACATAGGTCCAGATTACAGGTTACAGTTCTGTGATGTGTGTTGACAGTAATGAGTGAGCAGGCCACATGCAGCAGGTGTGAGTGGGTCAAGTAGAATGATCCTCCACTTTGTCAGCACAAAAAGCATCTCCTGAAGGTTGGAGCCAAATTATATAAACTTTCTTTAACAGTAAAATGCATTTTAATAAATTGAAAGTCACCACACAATAACAACTAAATATTTTGCTGTTTAAGTCGTCATTGCTGCAGATAACACTATTAACCGATCATGGGGGCACTCCTATTGTCAAGACGACAGCAGAGACAGTGCCAGGGAAAGTCCGATAGTTTGGATTTAAGGGAGGTAGTAAAAAAATGAAGAAATTAGAACACTTTGTAATTTCAAAGTCCGGACCTTGGTGTACCTTTAGGTGTGAATCATCCCTTAATGATCAGCCTAAATAACAGATGATTCACTTGGCCTTCATCATGTGTGCAGGACACTTGAAGATGTTTTAGAAAGTCCAAGCTTATACTTCACTTTTTATTTTTTGAAAGTCCGCCTCATATTTGTGTAGTTTAATTCATAAACGATTTAAGATAAAATAGTTTCAAAAGGAAGTACCACATAAAACATGATGCCAGGTGTCCTAACAGAAGTTTGTCAAGACTCTGGAGGGTCTGTCCATAGCACAGTGTGAGGCTGTGACAGACAGGGGGCACTCAGTGCGCTGATTGTGCTGGGGAGCAGGGGCGGAGCACAGGGAGGCAGCAAAGGGCTGGAGATTCACTACAGGTGCTGCAGCAATTTTGATTTTAGGGTGATTAAAATTGGGACTAAACTTGGACTACACCTGAATTAGATTAGAAGTACATCGGGAATAGGATATAAAGCATTTTATTGTCTGATCATCAGGATGTGCACGATAGCATGCTAGTTGTTGTTAGCTTTATTGTCACAGCAAAACTCTGCTTTGGTCTCTGAGAGGTATCTTGTAGTAAAGGTTTTTATGTGTCTTTTACTCTTTGCTGCAAAATCAACTGCACCATTAGGAAGACAAAGAAAAGTGAAACTGAAGTTATTTCTAACTACCCACCACGACAGATGCATTCCCCACACACTCCAGGGAGAAGTCCACTCCTCCGTTGGTCATCTCCACCACAACCTCGTGGATGGGTTTGCTGTGGTCTTTGGGGTTCACAAAGTCAGTGGCTCCAAAAATCTTGGCTTTCTCAAACTTCTCGGGGTTTGTGTCCACAGCAATAATCCTCTTGGCTCCTGCCGCCTTACAGCCCATAACTGCAGCAAGACCCACAGCTCCCAGGCCAAACACAGCACAGGTGGAGCCCTCCTCTACCTACAGCATTTTATCACAGGAACAAAAATGCTACCTCAAAATAAATACATACATTAACAATGTATATGACATCATTAAATGTATATATTACAGAGAGTTAACCCTTTACCCATTAAATTAGGGACTGGTCACTGTTCACATTGAAGGAAGCTTGTTGCTCGGTTTCAAATGACATTATAACATTCTATATGGCAACACTATTTAATACAGATGCAGGGCAGCTCAAATTATTATTGTTAAATAGTTGATTTTTGCTGTACATAGCAAATTGTAGGGTCTGGTCATTAATAGAAGAGGTCAGGTACAACACTAACAAATTAATCTTTTAATTTTTCTCATAAAAATACCACGTAATCAATAGGGAAATATACCTGTTGCCCTCCATCTGAGAGCAGGACATCTCCACATTCTGCATTATACATGATATATTTTACATAGATCATGAGAGTTTTTGTCTGGTAGCCTTTATTGACATTATAACGTGAAAGGAGAGCACGGGAGAGACATTCAGTAAATAGTTTGTGTTATTTCATATTCATAAATATTCTAACCTTAGCTGTGTTAACAGCTGATCCGTATCCAGTGGAAATCCCACAGCCGATGAGACACACTTTATCCAGGGGAGCGTCAGGGTGGATCTTGGCCAAGTTAATTTGTCGAACCACAGTGTACTCCGTAAAAGTACCAAGGCCACCAAATTGCATAATTTTTTTCCCTTTACAGCTGAACCTGGAGTCTATTGGACACAAAGTATCCGTGACAAATTCACTCCTACAAATGAATGACACATATGCAGTCATACTGTAAATGATCAACATATAAAATAACAAGTGTGAACTGCAAAAACTGACCAGGCTTTCACACACTGGTTTGTCTTTGGACTCTTACAGAAGTGACATTCACGGCACTGTGACATGAACACAGGGATCACCTTATCACCTGAAAAAAGGAAATATGTATGTACTTAAAGAAAAGTAACACTTTCTTATAGGTATATTAATGGCATATCTACAAGTCATTTGTATTACTGCATTATTTGTTTAATAACTATGAACTAATCATGTCGTAAATATGACATTCTCATTAGCAAATGTTTAATCATCATTTACAAAGATGGACAAAAAAAACAAAAAACGAATTTATAAAACATTCTACAAATCATTTACAAATGTTTGTTAATCATGAACTGCTCTTGACTAAACTTAAAGTCACTTATACTAACTTTTTGTTGGTAATTAACAAACATTTATAAATGTGATCAACACAGATGTAAATACATTTATATAACCTTCCCATGCCTTATTTTAAAATGTAGACAATTTATTCTACTAATCAATATAATAGTTATAAATAATCAAATTATTCATGGGAAAAACCCCAAAACATTTGTAAAGATAAAAAACATTTATATCTAACCATTTTTGAATTCGGTGACTCCAGATCCCACACTCTCCACAGTTCCAGCAGCCTCATGTCCAAGTACAACAGGGAAGCCATCTTTGTGCATTCCCTCATACAGGTGGTACAGGTCTGTGTGGCACACTGCAGTTGCCACAATCTACACAATAGAAGTAAAGTATATGAAATATGTAATAAAAATATTAAAACTGTCAAGACGCTTATCTCACCTTAATGCGAACCTCATTGGCCTGTGGAGGAGCCACCTCGATTTCTTCAATGACCAGAGGCTTGTTGGGCTCCCAGGCCACAGCTGCCTTACATTTTATCACCTTTAGACATAACACTTTAAATTAAAGCATGTAGCCTATTGTAGACTGAATTTAACTTTTGGGCAACAACATGTATAAGTGTTGCACATCCTTTAAACACCAAGTGTCTCTCACCCCCAGTCATGTATGTATTAGGTTAACTCCTAAATAGAAAATCACCCATTTCACAGCTAATGCACTTTTAAATGATCATCATTAATTACTTTAATATGTAAGCAAAGTGGATACTCAGTTGTGTTGTTAAGCAAAACGTTATTTGAAATTCTACACTCTGGTTGAGGATTGTTACAGAATAGCTTTACATTTAGTATTCTGTAAGTATCATTTCAACACTGAGAGAGTAAGCATAGATAAGCTCTGATTTTGACCCAGCAAAGAGAAGAAAGAGGAATAACCTTTCCAGTAGTGTCCATGTTGATCCCAAATTGGTTGAGGAAAAACTCTTGTGTTTGGACGCAAAAACAGAAGCTGAGTCAGTCTTTGATATGGTGCTCTGTGCTTATAAGATTAAGACACAGGTGGAGTCTGAATCTGCGACAGCCAGACGCACATGAGCGAGCAAGAGGCAGGAGAGAGGAGGTGAGCAACAGTAACATTCTTTTATCGTTGAGTCTTTAAAACAACTTTTACACATCTGCTCTCGTCATGGGCTGATTATTAAACCTAAAAATGTGTTGACCACAAGGGCAATTAAGTCAGGTGCCATGTGCACCACATGTGTGCATGTCCCAGGATACATTGCTGTCTTATATGTATATTAAAAATAAATAGATAAATAAGTAAAAATAATCGTCCGCACCCTTCGCGGGTGGTCTCATCCTTTTTCCACGCTCGGGTCCTCTACCAGAGGCCTGGGAGCTTGAGGGTTCAGCGCAGCATCATTGCTGTTCTTAGTACTGCAGCTTCCTGGACTGAGATGTCTGATATTTTCCCTGGGATCCGCTGTAGCTACTCCTCCAGTTTGGGGGTCACTGCCCCGAGTGCTCCGATCACCACGGGCATCGCTGATGCCTTCACCTTCCAGGCCTTCTCCAGCTCTTCTTTGAGCCCCTGGTATTTCTCTAGTTTCTCATGTTCCTTTTTCCTGGTCACTTGGTACTGCGATGTCCACCACAACGGCTTTACTCTGTTGTTTATCCACCACCACTATGTCCGGTTGGTTTGCGGGCATAGTGTACAGAAACATCTGTGCAGAGTACGGACTGGAAACCCCCAGGTCAAGGTGGCAAACACCTCCAAAGGTAGTGGAGAATGATCCAGCCAAGATCCTGTGGGACTTCCAGATACAGACTGACAGAATGGTGATGGGGAACCAACCGGACATAGTGGTGGTGGATAAACAACAGAGAAAAGCCGTTGTGGTGGACACATCGCAGTACCAATGTGACCAGGAAAAAGGAACATGAGAAACTAGAGAAATACCAGGGGCTCAAAGAAGAGCTGGAGAAGGCCTGGAAGGTGAAGGCCTCAGTGGTGCCCGTGGTCATCGGAGCACTCGGGGCAGTGACCCCCAAACTGGAGGAGTGGCTACAGCAGATCCCAGGAAAAACATCAGACATCTCAGTCCAGAAAAGTGCAGTACTAGGAACAGCAAAGATACTGTGCAGAACCCTCAAGCTCCCAGGCCTCTGGTAGAGGTCCCGAGCATGGAAAAAAAGAGGGGATAAAGACCACCCGCGGAGGGTGAGGTGGAGATTTTATACACACACACACACACACATATATATATATATATATATATATATATATATATATATATATATATATATATATATATATATATATATGTATGTATATATATTGCACTTTACCATGCTGTATTGCACTTTACCATGCTGAAAAAAAACCCAAAAAACAAAACAAAAAAGCACAGATCCACACTCCTCACAAATACATCCTATGAGCAGTTATTTTTAGAATCCTCACGGTGGCTCACTCACATCCAGTAACATGAGGACACACGCTCTCAGACAGCACAATCTGGCATCAGGCTAACAATGAGAAATGGCTTGCAGCTCAGTGCTTGGGTGAATCATTGTGTTAGACTGTGCATGCAAAGATGGAACAGCATTCATGCAAGATCCAATGTTACTACTGACTTTACAACAGGAAGGCCATAGGGTTTGAATGTAGAGACATGAGTGCAAATGACTGTGGACTAGCAAAAAAAGAAAGTAAATACCATGTACCTCCTGTGGTTGCTCAAAATATGATATGCTCCAAAGGTTAATGCAGAAGATACAAAAATGTTTAGGATATACTGAGGTTATATTGTTTCAGGAGGGGAGGAATCGGAGACATTTTCTCCTCCATTTGAGAAAAAGGAGCTTGTGAGGATTGTGCTGGGAGCTATTGTGGCTGGCTTGTACTTCTGCGTGTCCAGCCAACTGAATACTGAGCTGTAGTCCCAGTGGTGGACTCGATACATTTGTCTTTATTCTAGATGCTTTAAAAGACAAATATTATACTTTTGATTTGGCATGCATGTTTTAGAACTTCGAGTAATGGTGATCTAGGAAATGGTGCTCTACTGCCTGAAACAGAGGGAATTACTCTTGGAAAAAAGCATGCAGTTGTAGTGAAAGGGATTTGACACCATGCATTTAGAACAAGTCTGGTGATGATTTACCCCAAACTTTTACCTGTGATGTAACAATCTTGGGAAATTCAAAACTGCATGTTTTTTGAGTGCTTAGAGGGAGCGGAGTTATTTGGTTAGTAAAGAAAATTCATCAAACAAGTATGATTAAAGCTAAATACAACTCCAGGTATATTTTAAATTATAAGCTTATTTTTATAAAGTGGTGTTGCCTGTACAATTCAGCTACTAACAACTTAACTAATATTTGAGGAGTTGTCCATGCAAGAGCAGATATTTACAAGAGGCTATACTTTGCCAAAATGTTATGACTGGATCCATGTTGCAGACAAACACACGCATGAATTAGTTATTGTTATGCAATTAGACATGTTCCCTGTGATGTCTGTGCCATGTGTCGAAATGTTTAGCACACAAAGAGACAGTGACAGGAAATCCCAAGGCAAAATGAATATTGTATTATGATCATACAAATAAGCATGCCAAGTTTCGCTGCGTTGGTACTTTGGCTTGAGAACAAGATAATGAAATTTGAGATAAATGGGTTTTGTGTCCTAATGGAAAGATTAAAAAAATGGAGAGTAGGTTCTTGACAATGGTTGAGAGAGTGAATTGTGATGTATTTGGTATTTCTTGGCTTAGTCTTGAGCATTTATTTTTTTTTGCACCAAATGTTTGAATGTACAGTTTGTATTTCAACTTATAAGACATCTTATCACCGCTCTCCAGCGTCTCAAAGAGGATTATACTGTATGCTGGGTCTGTAAGTATGGGTGAGTGGAGAAGTGATGAAGCGAAGCTGATTTTAGTCCGAAATCCAATCACAAAATGTTATGCTCTGGTCTGGCTATTATCACAGGATTTGCGTGGTACCACTGGGTTGCAGCGCTGAGGTCAGGGAAAAAGTTTACAAAAACTGTTATATCATTATGTCTGCAGAGAGATTAAGAACAGGGAAAAATGGGTGTAAATATCCGAGAAAGTGACAAAAATAAAAATTAAATTGGGGGGGTTAGTCATGTAATATGTATCTTAAGTGAATGTAGGTAGGAGGTTAAAGTAAAGCTTTCAATTGACGTGACCCAGGTAAAAAAAAAAAAAAAAAAAAAACAACCAAAAACAAACAAGCAAACAAAAAAAACCAACCATATTAAAACATATAAAATCTTAGTATTAGTTTTATTAAGTGACCTATTACAAAATTATATATATATATATTTAAAAAAAAAAAAAAGATTTTCTCAATACCTATAACTGGCTGTACTTTATATTGGTCACATAACAGTCATTTTTATATGTCGCTTTTTCACTTTCAAGGCACTCAAAGCACTTAACATCAAGAAACCACTCATCCATTCACACACACATTCATACACCATGTACACAGGGGTAGGTTAAGTGTCTTAGCCCAAGGACAGGCGCTAGAACCCTAACCCTAACCTATGGGTCAGTGAATCTGACCACTTTACTTGTGATGTTTATGTCGAGAGCGGGATTCAAACCGCCAACCTTCGCATCAGTGGACACTCACACTAACTGAGCTACTGTCGCCCTGTATAAGGTGAAGTGGAAGTCCACAGTCATGCGCCTCACAATATTTGAGCTTAGAGAGGGAAGCTGCACCACTCTGCTCTTGCCTTGTAAACTCATACATTTTTAAGCACTGACTTCTAGAGGGGTGTAGCCGTGGACCAGCAGATGCTTCCGAATACACTGTAAATACACACTGTTGTACTTGGCAGAAAAGATTCATTTTGTTTTGTGATTCAAAGTGCGCACACAGGTCCTTATGCTCCAGTGGAAGATTTATTCTGTCCTATAAACATTTTGGTTTGCACAGGCACTAGTCCAGGTATCGTATAAAAACAAGAGATGAATGTGAACCAAATGTGGGCTAGTATGGATTCCAGCATATCTTTGTAACCATATGTGTTATTTTTATACTTGTTGCAGAGTGCAAAGGGTGGTGTTTGGTTAACTGCTTCATGCATTTCTAAGACTATTGGAAATTTTCATCAAAAACATCAAACCAATGACAATGACCAAAGTTAATGCATTGCTGTTTCCCTGAATAATTAGCATTGAGCGGCGGTTAGATCAAAGCCTCATTAGCATACCATTACTTTCCCTCAGTGGAAAAATGTGTGATTTAGTTTCCAGTGCTTGATAAGATGCTATCAAACCAGTCAAATGTTTAATGATAAAAGCTCATTTGGATTGGTACAAGATTGACCAAAACTAAAAACTGAAGCCCCCAAAGGACACCAATTTAAACCCAAACTGTGTGCGAGGCTGCTATGTAATCTCACAGGCATGCTCCACTTCCTAGCCTTGTGCAACTAACAGCACAAATTCAATTATGTGGGGTTGTGGTGCTTCTTTATGTCAGATAGTTGGCTCAAATGCTTCAAAAACAGCACAAAAATGCAAAAAATTGAGAGCAGTTGTTCAAATTAACCTCATACTAATGTGCTGTAAACGATGTGTCCTGGTGCCAGCGTGCATTAGCTCAGAGCACAGTTGAGCTGCTCTGACTGAACACTTCCTGTTAATTATAACATGGGCTGGAACCCCCACCCTCCCCTCACACACACCCCTGGCATTACACCTCTTCCCACCTGCCCTCCTCCACACCTGTGAGCCAAAGGAATTCTATTATAAAACCCACCTTTACTTTTCATTACAACATAATAATTCAATTACTAACACACAAACGAGACACATTGTTGTGATTCCTCACACCTAAGCAGCAGGAAAGAAAATGACTATTATACTGTACAGCTATGCACTTCTTAGGGGTTTGGCCGTCATGGCAACCTCACTTCTGGTCATACAATTTTTTTTCCCCCTCATAATTATTGGCTGTTTTTTTTTTCCCCCCTTTCATAACTGTGTACTAACGAGCCTTGAGCAGCTCATCATTTCAACCCATTTTAAAAGGTGAGTTAGTCTAATCAGTTTGTTCTAATATTATTGAGTCTAATGAAAAGATTGATAGACGTTTTATGTAAAACTCTTCCGTAAACACCACCTCCTCCTGGTCTGCTGCTATAGGCTGTAGTTCATATGCACAATAAGCCCGGTGGCTTTCACAGCAAGTCCAAAGGAAATGAAGAGGAAATATCAGAGCGCTCCTGTGGGAGTTGCTGTCCTCTCAAAGGCCGAGGAAATTGATGAAATCAGGAGTCAAAGAGCTGCATGAGCAGCCAATATATTCTGTTGGCTGGTTTGATGTGGAAGTGCTGGTGATAGTGGGGAGAAGGAGAGCTCGCTCAGTGTGCCACATACTAAAATAGTGTTTGGCAGTGGGCCGCACCGCTCTGGGGATTTCTCTGTGCACCTCACAGTTAAGATAGTCTGCTGCAGCCACACATGCACAGATAAGTCATTCTTCATGAGCGGCTGTTGTGTGCTGGATACAAAAGAGAGACTGGACATTAAAATTCATAACACTATTACAAGGTGCAGAAGATGTATATGAGTGGGATTGTTTACAAAAGCCACCAGCAGCACATAACCCAAACTCCCACAGAGGGCTGGCCTCATGTATGCAGGTAGAAAGACTGTTCAGATAACAAGCAACCACTGTGTGCACTGTGGAATATATGAATATATTTGCATATGCATGCTATTAATGTAATCTATACATTACACTAATAACATAATAATGAGATTATTTTGTGTTGTATTCTAGATTTTTAAAGTTACATTAAGTAGAGACAAAAGCCTCTGGTCTTTTTAATGACACATTTCAAACCAGACATCTTTGTATAAAGACTTACTGTGCTGATTGAAGCTAAAACAGCGACAGTCTTGACAGGTGAACTCAGAGAGGTATTAAAAATCCTGAGATGACAGCTGACAGGAGTCAAACAGCCATAACATACACTGTCAGTGACACTGACAACATTAAACACCAGGGCCATCAATGCCTCTGGTTTAATAGAGTAACATACCTAAGCACGTGGAGGTCAAAATCTGACTTTGTACCCAAAGAATCTGAAAGGGTCTCCAGGGATTCCTAAAGAAGCAATCCAAACTAGATGGCTTGAAAAGTAATGATGGGATGACATGTTATTTAAGTATTTTATATCACTAATACTAATGTTATAATGCTATTCATAACAAGGGTTTAAGAAATCATTTAGAAGTTAACAATAATCACTTTATTCAAACCATATAGTTCAATAATCCATCCAGTTTTAGTTCACTGCTATCTACAGTGTCTATCTGCAGCTTTCATTATAGATACAAGTATGCAATAGTCAAAATGTAAAGTGACCTTTTAAATCTTGAAATACATTCACAGCATTTCAGATATAATCTTAAAAGCCAAACTTTATGGCATGTAATCTCCAAACCTGATCATCCAATTAGAAATGGCTGCCATTTTCTCACTGAATCTGTGATTCATCGACATTATCTATACATCATTTGAACGGCACTAGGAGATTATTTTAGTCTCCCATAATGCACCTAAGACCTATATTCTTTTTAGTGTTACGATCAAGCGCACATCCGAAATGCAGAAATCTGGGGATGATCTGGTGTGCAGTGCCTTTCTAACCCGTGTGTGTAATAAAATGCCGGGTGCAGGGAGATGCTGGGTTCATAATGAGACATGCGGAGGTGGAGGGCACAATTCTTAGAAGATTAATGAAACTGAGAACACAGAGAAAAAAAGAGGAATTCTATAATATGGGAATGGCAACTAGTGCTAAAACCGAAAAAGGATAATAATTTGCACATGACCTTTAACATACTGGTTTTGTATGCGGTAGTAGATGTTTGTGGTAAATATTCATCACAGTTTTACATCAGTTAAGGGGCAGTTCATTTGAAGAGAAAAACTGTTGAAAAATATAAACATACAGGAAGTAGAGGTGAGTCCTAAAAAGTAATTTATTTAACAAAATATATAGGTGTTGTCCTTTATTTTTCAGAATTATATAATATCTAATGTGTAAACTGGACAAGCTTACACATTAGGTCCTTGTTTGCTCGGATCACATATATTTCTGTGAATTTGGATCAACTTAAAATCAGTGACAGTCTCCCCCTGCCTCGGTCTGCACAGATGAGCCTGGGTCTGTCTGTGCATCGTTCCAAAAGCTTTTTCTCCTCTGCCATCACACCTCCGTACAGTCCTCACGGTGTTTTTAGCCACAGGTAAAAGAAAAGACCTCTGCTTATAGGGGAAGTGTGCGTGTGTACATGTATTCACGGGCTTGTTGTTGTGGAAATAAGTTCTTTGGTCAGCTGATGGACTCTCACGTGGATCATGGTGCATGTTTGGAGTGAATGATGTGGTGCATGTGAACAAGGCCAGCCCAAAAGTAAAGTAAACAGAAGTAAATCTAGTGCTCACTGGGGTCGCTCCACAGACCCACTAATGTGTGAACATGACCTAAAATGAGTATTTGCTTATTTTGATATTATCTCTGTTAGGAATAGAACTAGTTTTGCTCAGTGCAGATGCAGCAACCAAACAGTCTTCTTGGTTCCCAAGGACTCTAGCAGGACTCCTATTTCCACAGGTTATGTTGTTAGGTGGACTGGTTGGGCAAACTCCCATGAACCCTCGAGGACCCGATGGAGAGTATAGAGCTGGTCCAGTGTTCCACGACCAGGACAAAAACCATACTGCTCCTCCTGAATCTGAATGAGGGAAGGATGGAGCGTGAGATTGACAAGCAGATCGGTGCAGAGTCTGCGGTAATGCAGTCGCTGTATCGGTCTGTTGTGATAAAAAAGGAGCTGAGTCGAAAGGCGAAGCTCTCGATTTACCAGTCAATCTATGTTCCTACCCTCACCTATGGTCATGAGCTCTGGCTAATGACCGAAAGGACAAGATTGTGGATACAAGCAGCTGAAATGGGTTTCCTCCGTAGGGTGGCTGGACGCTCCCTTAGACATAGGGTGAGGAGCTCAGAGTAGAGCCGCTGCTCCTACACATTGAGAGGAGCCAGCTGAGGTGGCTCGGGCATCTGTTCTGGATGCCTCCTGGACACCTCCCTAGGGAGGTGTTCTGGGCATGTCCCACCAGGAGGAGGCGCCGGGGAAGACTCAGGACACGCTGGAGGGACTATGTCTCTCGGCTGGCCTGGGAACACCTTGGGGTCCCACCGGAGGAGCTGGAGGACATGGCTGGGGTGGGGGAAGTCTGGGAGTCCCTGCTTACACTGCTACCCCCACGACCCAGCCCCAGAGAAGCGGAAGAAAATGGATGGATGGATGTTGCTAGGTAACAGTTATAGAAGTACTTGAAAGGCACTTTAAGGATGAGTGTTAGTGTAGTTGTTATATAGTTTTACCAGTTTGCCTATTTTTTGGTTATGTTCCTATATGTTTGAGTCTAAAAACTCCCCCAGCCACTCTTGACTACAGTGACCTTAGCTTTAGAAATGCTTAGTTGGGCTTGGAAGATTTTCTTTTTCAAATTTCAAAATGTTAAGTTTGTAGGTGCAGACTGTTATTGACTTTTTGTATTGACATGACAGACATTACCAAGTCAGAACAGTCCTTTCACAACAAGTTTCAGATGGAGCATGCCAAAGCAAACAGTGATTGAAGTTAGCAATTAGACTGACCCGGGTGTTCACGGAGTGTTCCAGCAAATGTACGCATCCTTCCAGACTCTGGCAAAATAAAGGTCTCGTAAACCATTATACTTTATCTTCATTAAAACATTATCATGCAAGACTTCATGTGGCATTTTCCACTGTTAGCAACCAGATGTGTCTTCCATGTTTCTGCACACGCTCAACTAAGAATGCATTGCTCAATTACATTAGGTCTAATTTGGCATCACGAGAATGGGATGTGTGTAGTGACTTGTTTTCTGGGGCATCTTCTGAGTTTGTATGTAAACGGTTTATGATATATTTTAGAATATTTAGTAGCAGTGTGTAATGTTAACGTTAAAGCATAGTTCAGTTATTACACAATACATAAACAGTGCATGAGATTCACTTTTAAAGGGCTGGTTATACTATTTACCTTTTGAAAAAACATTCATTCTTATTATGAGCAGGCTTGTCACTACACAGGGCTGACCTATAAGTTTGCCTGGTGGCCTTATCTGCTTGTCTCCAGGTTAGATAAGTACTTTAGTGTGGATTATTCCAGGAAATGCAATAACATCTCCATGGAGCAGGGCCGGCCCTAGTTTTCAGGGGGCCCTAAGCTGAATTTGTCTTTGGGGCCCCTGACAGTGGATGCCTCCTTGCTCAGCTGATTCACATTTATATGACCAACATCAGACTGAAAACATCCAGAATGTCACAACTACCGTAGTTACAAGGACAGCAGACAAGGGGGGTCAAGATTTTTTTTAATTCTAGCCATTTTTTCTTCGTTTCTGGTGGATTTTATTGTGTTCCAGTTGGCGACAGTGGGCTTACATTTACATTATAAAGGGTCCTTGCGCCAGTGTAAATACATAGCTGCCCTCACCTCTGCCTGACTCAAAAACAATCATAGGCAGCAGTAGATATTTTGCTACTATAGATATAAAACAAATCTTTAGGCTGCTGTAAACACATAAGCCCTGTGCCCAATAAAACTTGATATATTATATTATTTTCAGTATAAATGTTTGGGCTCTTGGGGGCCCTCTGCTGGCCGCTGGACCCTAAGCAGCTGCTTCGTCTGCTTATAGACTGGCAGAACCTTAAAAAAAGTTACATAGATCTCCTTTCAGCAGCAACACAAATGTTTCAAAACCCATAAATCAAGTAACTGTTTTGCACGATCACTTGCTAAAGATCTCGAAGACAATTATATAGAAAGTGTATAATGGTTTGGTTATCATTCAAATTGCTTACACCCAGTTTTTTAAATACTGCTTGTGCCCCAAAAAATGCACTTTATGCTTGTTTGGCTTCTGTCATCTCCCTGTCTGATTATTAATATCTTTGTGCGTTCACCTGTCACACCTGTCACACCCGTCTTTCCTCTGGTTTCACCGACACAGCAGGCCTTTGTGAACAGATGGCTGGTTTAAACTGTGATAGTCCAAAAAGTTTATCCAAAAATGATGTATTTTAATGAATCATTTAAAACAATCCCTTAATATAATACATGTTTAACCTTATAAACTATTTTCTTGGATGAATTAATTTGCCAAAACAGATATCTCAGGTTTAAAAATTGTCCTCAAGTTTTCCTTTTTTGTTATCATGTATTATTAAAAATCAGTATGCCGAGAGCGGGATTTGAACCGGCAACCTTCGGATCAGTGGACAAACACTCACTGCTATCGTGCTACATAGAACAGAATCTTTTTACTGCATGAAAATCAATTCGTTTTTTGACAGCATCACTAGACACGGGGTTAATTGCGAGCCTTCGACAACTTTTCAAATTTCACTTGTTGTTTTTTTGCACGCAGCATCTTCATTTGACCCTTTGTACACAAATATATCTCCGACTTGTTCTGCTGCGTGTCTGTTTAAGTCCCTCAAGTGGAAGATCTAACGCCATTGTCTCCGCTCATGCACAAAATCGTTCAAACATATAGTCTATTGCTTTGACATTTTTTTGACAAATAAGAAGACATTTTGTATCCCGTCACATAATGAAGTAATAGTTTTTCATTAGCCATGTACGGTAGACCCGGGGTGATTACAGAAATAAGTGGAAGACAAAGGCATGAAGAGATTACCCCATTGATTTCAGTCTGTGTTCTGCGCGAGTTCACATGACTGGAGATACGGTGTCTTTCTGAAAGCTATTCTGCTCCAGTGCTATTTGTATATGTCTGCATCAACACGGATACAGATTTGTCCCTCTGTCCAAACTGCGTCAGTCAGTCTGCCCTTGATATTAAATTCAATGAGATTACATAAAAACCCGAAAGCAAAGTTAAGGTTCGCTGTTTATGCAAGAGTCTACAAGATTTTAAAAGTGCTCCCCAGAATATTTATGTGTGTGTGTGTGTGTGTGTGTGTGTGTGTGTGTGTGTGTGTGTGTGTGCCGAGACGCTTGGCATTTGGCATTTCTCTTCTGATGTTGTTTGGCCGGAGTGTCCCTGAAACGGCCCTTTCATTTTCTCTTGTTTACTCGCTGCTCCACTTCTTGTTTCAGAGCTGGGGCCAGGCCAGGAGACCAAGATAAACTGTCACATATAAAATATTTGTGAGAGCACGTTGCCTACGCATATGCAGATGCTCTACAAACAGAAGAGCGCGTCCGATTTTGAGACGGTGGGATTTTTGTTAAAGGTGCACTATGCAACTTGTCTGTCTGCTGGGGTGTCCGCCTACTTCCTGTCTCTATGACGATGATAATGCTTTACCTGGGATGTTCCACAGTATAGCGTTAAACGTGTTTAGCATACATTTATTTAACTGCAGATTTGTATGGCTAAAAATACATGTAATCTTACAGTGAGCTGGATCGCCTCTCCATAAATATGATCTTTAACTTGACCGGGTGGCAAAATCTGCTTGTTTCCACGGAGATAGATACCTTTAATATATCAATATTTATGTTTTGATTTGTTGCAATGTGATTTAATGTCTTTCTGTAAAGCATTTTGAATGACTTTGAGTATGAATTGTGCTATACAAATAAACCGTGCCTTGCCTTAATGCCATTGCCGTTAATGAACAGACATGACATGATTCAACATGAACATAAACACGCCAGATTATAGCCAAAGACTAATTTCAACCTGTTGTTCCAAGGGCTGGGATCACAGAAGTTAAATTAAAAATTGCACAATTTCTATAGTTGCACATTTCACTCATTGCACTTTCCACACATTGCATCATCCAAAATATTACACATTCAACTCACTTCACAGTTCCCATAATTTCACATTACATTCATTGCACAGACCCCATTATTTACATTTCATACCCACCCGCTCTATATTTTGTCCATACATGCAAATATGTGTCTATAGAAAAGTTAAAATCACATTGTCACTATAGATGATGCATGTTTGGTTTGGCCATAACTAGTTTTTCATTTGAGCTTTAAAAGAACTGTACGTGGAACATTCTCTCAGGGTTACCAGGAGACTATTCCAC
The DNA here is from genome assembly GCA_019594935.1 of Periophthalmus modestus. Taxonomy (NCBI): domain Eukaryota; kingdom Metazoa; phylum Chordata; class Actinopteri; order Gobiiformes; family Gobiidae; genus Periophthalmus; species Periophthalmus modestus. The sequence goes on from JAIEZT010000068.1 coordinate 10,496,579, forward strand.
AGGTTCCCACCTTGGACAGATAATACATTCTGACCAAAGGTGGTCTGTCTGCGGGGGATCAGCAGGTCACCTCTGGCTAAGTTTTTATATTTAATGTACTCGTTTAACGGTGGTGGTGCGAGGGAGTGTAGAACATTATAAATTAGGCAAGCTCTTTTAAGGCTGACCATATTGTTAAAGTCCAATGGTCTATATTATCATTTCCATGTAGCCAAGTCCACTTTTAAGTTTTATCAAGCAAAGCTACGTTTCTGTCAGTGTGAGGTATGAAAAACAACACATAAATACATCATAGCGCTGTTACATGCAAAATAAAACAGAAAACGAGACAAAAACCTCTCGTTCAAACACTGGAATTTTCTATACGGATATTTGCATTTAGTGCCTTTATTGTAATGTATATGAGATGCAAAAGTACACCGTGACTGCAGACCTGCCACTCAACACTGTATTATATCCAGTCTTGATTTGCATAATCCACCTGAGGCTCCATTGTGTTGGTGGAGAGGACCTTTACTCTCCTTCAAATTTCCTCCGTATTGTCTCATCAACATGTCCTATTTTACCTCAGACCACCCTCATCAACTGCAATAGCTGGGTAAACACCGCTATGAGGAAACAAACACAGATATAGGTTTTTAGTCCCCTTTCTCTCTCTAATTTACTGCTTTATGTCACCTTTATGTGCGAATTTGCTGCATCTATTTTCAAGTTTACGGCAACTGTATTAACTCATACACTACTCCATCTTTTTTCTACTTTACACAACTGTCCATGCTGTGCTAGCGTGTCCAGTGGCTCATATCGATTCAGTTGGAGGAGCCCAGCTGGTGTGTTGGTCTCGCCCGTCTCAGCTCTTTCCCTTTTGCAGACGTAAGGCCACATGTGCGAGGAATCCAACTCCCCGCAAGCAGACACTATGCAGACACACGTACGGACCTTATTAAGATGATTGACAACTTTTTCCTCATGATTATCACGGTAACATGCTTCTGAGAACATTAAACACATATTATATAAATTGACTTAGAATCATTAGAATTGCTCTTTGTTTAGCAAATCTGGTCCTTCTGAGCAGTCATAAAAAAAGACTTGGTTTCAAATTTTCCAGGATTGTTACACCACAGGTAAAATCGGGAGGTTTCAAAAATCATCACCAGCCTCGTTCTAACCATTTCTGCCGTGAACTAATTGTGTTGGCATGACTTTCTTTGTTTTATGCAATGGCAATTCCCCCTCCTGCAACTTGGCAAGGCAAGGCAAGTTTATTTGTATAGCACAATTCACACACTAAGTAATTCAAAGCGCTTTACAGAATAAGAAAGACATTAAATCACATTACAACGAATCAAAACATACATTTTATTATATTAAAGGTGTCAATCTCCATGGAAACAAGCAGATTTTGCCACCCTGTCAAGTTAAAGATTAGTTACTACAAATCAAAACATGCATAATCACCATAAAATGAATATTAAAAGAAGATTGCAGAATAAAAGACCTCTCAGTCATATGCACAGCTAAACAAAACCATTTTGAGTCTGGATTTAGACATTGTCAGAGTAGAGGCCTGTTTCACTGTTCCAGATTTTAGCTGCATAAAACTGATGATGTGCTAAAGCCAGATCCCACTACAGGAAGCGCATCTGTAGGATTGTCTATTGTCTGTAGATATCCATTATTTTTATTATACATTCTAGGTTCAAAGGTACTCGAGACAATATTTAAATGCCAAAAACAACACAAATGATGCATACTCCTTGTCCTTTAAGCTGCCACTATATGGACATCATTACTGAAGTTATAAAAAGTCCTTTCCCATGGTTTCCGCAATAGCATGTTTTGGGGAACACAGTAAAGATGGAGGTGTTTTGGGTCATACAGAGCAACGGACAAACAATAACTAGTTTATTTTGATAAATGGATTGTGCAAGTTTTCTCGTATCTGTTTGACTGAAAGCCTCTTCATCACTGCCTAATGAACGCCGTTAAAAGACTAGAGGAAGTCAATCAATACCGATGCACTCAGCCTTTAATTATTAGCCACAGTAATAAACACAAGCCTTTCAATTCGCTTCTGATACTGCTGTGTTGACTCAATATGGAGCTCAATAGGAACATTTCTGTCTACTTTTAGATGTCTGATATCATGGTGAGCAGAATGCATTTGTGCAGTTTTCACAATATTACGAAGGTTTGTGAAACATACTGAGAATAAAGTCTGGTGCAAAGATGAATGGACCCTTTATAAGAAACTGTGCGGATTTGTAACACTCAAAACACAAAATGCAAATGGTCAAGGCGAGATATGAATGAAACTTCCATTTTAAGCCAAAATCTCATTCCGAAGTCAATGACAACACCTCTTATAGTGAAGAAAGGGACAACAACAGGCAGAAAAAGACTGACTCATCTTTGGTATTAGGATGTATATGTGGGTATCTGTATGTGCTTTCTCATCTCTCATTTTTTCTTTGTGAACTCGCAGCAATAACAATGCAACTTTTCTAAAAAAAAATAATGCATGGATTAGGAGATTTTATTGCTCGCCTCTCTGCAAATACGACTTGGAACTTGGCCTGTGGTGTTTAAGTTTATGCTGTACTGTGGAACATACAAGCCATCAAATTCATGTTATCAAAGGGATGCTCATAGATAGATGGACACACAATTGCAGGGTGTTTTCTATTTTAATCAATTTCTTTTTCACATTTGCATAATTTGACATAACGCATTGAATGATATTTTCTTTGTTACTGTCAAAAATCTGTGCATCTCTCCACATGGGCCAAATCCACTCGTGTCCTCTCCCATGATTCATTTGGCTCCGTGGCATCTCTCTGAGCAAACTGTGGCATTGCTTCGGCAGTCTGTTTTCTGATGGTCAGTAATTGTCTGGGGGGGGAGTTCTACAGAAGCGATGTAGTTGCTTTGTGCTAAATTCAATGTTGTGATGCCTGTGCCAAAGAGAACATGGAGGATTAGAAGACAGATGGTTGTGAAAATTCCATATCATTTCTCGTACGGTTGTCTTTTATTACATGTTTTGTGTCTATGCCAATATGATACCGAGTTAATTCTCTGTTTGATGCCACTGGCCTATAATCATCGCAAAGCCCACAATGAGTTACGCAAGAGACATGAACTTCTGTAATTTCTATTGAGTGTGACAGCTCATTAGAGGTTTTAACACAAGCATATTCTACTGCTTGTTATATGTCAAGTTTATAGAAGAGGACGGAATTAAAGAAATATCTCTAGTCTTTCTTCAACAGTTCTGTGGAAGAAAATGTGTCTTGATATGTCCACATAATTCTAAAAATAACATTGTTCAGTTTTCATAAAAGGCCAATAACAGCAACATGAGGGGAAAAAACAAAAAAAAAAACCCCAAATGTTTTATATCCATATAGATTCAGAGCACAATCTATATCCAGAGAGTATTTGTAAACTTTCCAGGACACTTCAATGAACAATGTAACTTGGCGTAATTACCATCATGGCTCATATCAGTAAAAAATAGTAAAAAATGTCCCCAAAGACTGTATAAAGAAGTGGACTGACTGAATCTGATCTCACCCATAGCATCTGGCTCCACTCAAATAAAGCTCGCTGAGGCTTGCAGTTATACCTGGTTGAATGGGATCTTGGTTAAACCCAAGTTGTGAACATATATTCAATTAAAAGATACATTTAGTACTGAATTTTATGTTAAAGCAAATTTGAGCAGGAAGAAAAGATCGTTGATGGCTGCAGGAATCCTCCCCCTGGCCTTTTCTCAAGCCCTTGAAGAAGAAAGACTTTGTGGTTTATGTGAGTTGGGAGAAGTGGAAAGTGAAGCTCGTTTTTTGTTGTATTGTCAATTTTATGATGAGTTTAGAAATCCTTTATTTGATGAGATGTTCACCCAATGCCCTGATATGTTCTGGTGTAATGACGACAACAAGATGAAATGGTTATTTAATTCTGCAGTTTATAAGTTGGCTTCATTTCTTTGTAAAGCCTGGAAGAAGCGGCAGATGAGTTTGTTTAAATGAGTCTTTGCTGGTTATAACACATGTCTGGCAACCGACCTGTTGTATTTTGTTTAATGGTGTCTTAAAAGCCTGTTAAAGGGGCTCGGCATTTTTTGTATGTAATATATGCACAATAATAAAATAAATAGGAGTGAATTTGGAGCCGAGTTCCACATTTGGAATTTCTACCTCGAGTATCATAGCAACCAAAGAGCCATTTCAGAGCGAGGCTGTCGAAGGTGACGTCCCTTCCCGTCTGTCAGTCAAACTTGTTGCTAATGCTAGCAGGAGTGAACGTGGGGAAAGGAGGTGCCTGATTTGTCTGTTATTAATGTTCATATCTGATGAGACTCACTGCAGCAATTACAGAGGGAGGGGTGACAATATTTCAATGTAAAGTGAATTGGAGCCAGAGTCGATGAAGCCGAAAGTGCGCCCATCACTTCGTATTTGGAATGAGGTGACTAGAGCATTAGCTATGGCCATTTATATATACAGTCTATCCTTGTCCCATACATTTTGAGATCCGTATCTATCTAAGCACTTTCTAATTCCACTGTTCCACTGTCTTGAATTCCCATAGCTCTGCATCTGACATGTAATAAGCATGAACATTTAATTGCATTGTATATGAAGCACAGATTTGCTGGTGAACTTTCCCACTCTACATGATCCTATTTTCGTGCCAGGCAGGGGGTTCGCGCCTGCTGTGTTTGTTACGCAAAAACATATCTTGCAGGCATCTAATCTACTTCTTTCAAAGACTCGCAGCATACAGAAATCACTATGGCGTTCTTACATTGGTTACGTCCTTCCACGCGCCCTAGTTCCTGATTTACTTGATCTCCGTCGCGCAAACATTCTATCCTGCTAGGATCCTCGACCACTTTCATCACCTCCTTACGGCTACACACTTCTTTTTCTCAGGGCCTGTGCTCTTCCTTAATAATTGATCGGACTGTCACAGTGTGCTGACAAAGACAACAGCAAAACCATTAAAAGTTCCTAGCTGCTTCTTTCTTCCAGTTTTTTCCCCTTAAACACACAATCTTCTCTATCTTTTGTTCAGTCTTGTCTCTTGAGCCCCAAACTCAATACTCAACATATTTTCTTGCACCATGCCACAAATTAGGAGAGACTTTTTAATTTCATGAACAGTTTCGCAGTGAAAGAGTTGTGTTCAGATGACGACATGCTCTGCAAAAGTCACTGACCTTTTACAAAGTGACTGACTGAGGGTAAACACATCGAGAATAAATGATTGTTTTTTAATAGTTACTGGGTACGAATTGTTCCTTACTGTCCATTACCCAAGCTTTCCGAAAGAAAACTAAACACCTGGTCCTAATAATGGGATAAGGTCATCTTCACGAGGACGTAATAGCGCTGTGCTGAAGCAAGATTTTGGCAGCTAGTCCTCGTAGATTGCTTTTCAGGACCTTATTTTTAGCACTCAAGAATGTCGCAGACTAGTTAAGTTTGAACTGAGTAGCCAGCATTCTGGTTCCAGGTGCAGAGTTTGCATGTTTTTCTCTGTGTCTGAGCGGGTTTCCTCCGGGCGCTCCAGTTTCCCACATTAATGACAAAACAGACATGTCAAACTCAGGTCCACGGGCCAAATTTGGCTCTTGACATAAATATATTCGGCCCACGAGATTATATTAAAAATGTATTAGAGCTGCCCGCCGGCCGTCGAGCCAGTACAGCGCATGCACCTCTAATACTATGAATCCCAGAATACTATGTAAATGTGTTGACGCCGGCCCCCACCATTTCTGCTGACACTTATTAGCATCTGCTACCTGTCACCTCACTCAAATTTAATCCACCCCGTGTGAAAAACATGCAGATGTTGAAAGTTTTCAATAAATATTTAGTTTGGCTCACAACTTAGTCACAGTTTTTAAATTTGGCCCGCTGTGAATTTGAGTTTGACACCCCTGATCTAAAACAACAGGTAAAATCCTCAAGCTAAGGTCCTACTGACAAACACTAGCTCAAGATATGGAGATGGCTGCCTGCTCCTGCAAATTCCTTACGGGGGACAATAATCGTAACTGTTACTCCTTGTATTCTCCTCCTACATTTTACTACTTTCAAGAACAGAGTTGGAGCATCACGGCTCATACAACTCCACAACTCCCAGAAGCAGAATTTTGTCACTATATTCAACCTTTAACCAGTAAAACAAAAAACAAGAACAGCAACAAAAATCTCTCTGCATCTCTCTCCATTATAGACTGCAGATTTTGGAGCTCCAGAACACCTGTGTCTGTGTAACCCCCCCTGACCCAGCATGAGACTCACATCAGCCCACACACAGATCTAATCCAATCCTAATAACCCATGTGGAAATGTGTGTTGATGCTTCAGGTTATTTGACTGTAGGCTGAAGTCTTCTGTGCGGCTTCAATGACAGTAAATAACCTTGTTTTTCTCTTTCTTTTCAATTCACAATTTTGAGTTTGAGAAGGATTTAATAAACGACATTCAACATAATTTTATCTGGCAAACCGTGCATCAAAAGATTACAGTAGTGGCAATAGAAAGTGTGGATTTGTGGAAAAAAAAAAAAAAAAAACATCTAATGGTAGTGTTTGCTATATATGACAAACAGATATAACTTTCCTTTGAGCATTTCTTAAAATTAGGTGTGAAAAAGACCAAGCAACGGAGAGGTTCTGTGGATGGAGATAAAAAGAAGCATGATGGACACGTTAGTTCAATAGTATTTATATAGCACATTTAAAATACAACTTAAGATGTACAAAATGCTTCACATAAACAATAATAAAATATGACACATAACCAAAGACTAGGGATAAACATGCAAACAGGCAGAACTGTGACATTTACTACTTAACGAAGAAACATTTGGCAAAAATCAACACTGCTAATTGCTTCTTTGAGATAAATAAGTACTGTAAATAAATGAAATAATGTTGTTGAGAACACATTTGCAAAACTGACTTTTTTTTTTTTAGCTTTTACCCATGTAAGAATAGTTTTTTCCTCATTAAAATCATACATGCAGTCACCAAACATGTGGTTTAAAATTTCCTGAGATTGTGATGTCACAGGTAGAGACCCTGTGTGGTTTTTAAGTGTACAAACAAGCTATTTTTTTATACTCAGTGCCTTTAGTATCTCATTTTCTTTTTCTTAGTGGTAAAATACATATGTTTTTCCATTAATATTTCCACCTTTCCCTTCTACCCTCTCGCCCCCCGTTGTTCTCCACGCATACTGCGCCACTCTCCCACTCTTTTCACACTTGCCCTGATAGAACATGTTCAGGGGCAACTCGTAAATATGGCCCTTTGCTTCACTTTCCTCTGTCGCCACCCCCCCTCACCTTCACTCACAGCTGTTGTACTATTGTAACCCGGGGAAGACGACGCACTGCAACCCCCCCACAGTTCAGGAAGAGGCGGAACACCACTAATCTGTCATGCTCTGTCTCCCGCATTCATTACCCACACTATAATCCAGCACACCTCCGATGTGATCAGCCTCCAATTAGAAATCCATCAAGCCCAAGGTGCGTTTAATTGCCTTGTCGGCGCCGCACTTCCCAGACGCCACCCTTCTCCTGGCTGCCTCTGTGCCTAACTGTACGGAGGAGCTGCAGTTCTCCCCCATGACAGCAGGATGCAATTTCACATTGACGCCGTCACGCTGCTGCTGACAATGGTGTTTATCCATCATGTTTGGGCGAACACATTCAATACTCACTTCCTCGCAAATGAGCAGATTGATTTCGCTCAGTCAAAAAGGAGAGATAATTCAGATTGGTAAATTATCCATGACAACCACTTTACAAATATTTGCACCCTTTATATCCGGGATCGGAGTCAAGCTGGAGCGTGATGATGTCATACTCACAGATGGGGGGCGAGAGACAGATTTCCCTATTGATTACATTGTACTTTGCCATGAAATATCCAAAAGGTTAATTCACAAATGTTGAACCTGATCATTTCTGGTGACTAGACCCAAGATCTCAAAAATATCCATTTTAGCTATATTAAATATTATTGGCCTATAGGATGTAGTGATGTTTATTTATGTATGTATGTACGTATTAATTTAATTTAATTTAATTTAATTTAATTTAATTTAATTTAATTTAATTTAATTTAATTTTTAATTTAATTTAATTTAATTTAATTTAATTTAATTTAATTTAATTTAATTAATAAATTTAATTTAATTTAATTTAATTTAATTTAATTTAATTTAATTTAAACAATGCGTGTTAATGAACAAACAGGATTCAATATGAACGTAAACACAGCAAAAGTTCATTTCCATCCACTGTCCCAAGGGCTGGGGTCATGAAAGGGTCATAAAAATTGTACACTACACACATTGCACAGATCCCATAGTTGCACATCCCACACATTGCACAGTTCCTATTATTGCACCATCCAAAATATTGCACAGTCCATTCATTGCACAGTTCAGATCGTTTCAATCAGTTTGGCCCATTCAGCAATTACAATCTATTCTCACCCTTTTTCATATTTTGTCCATACATGCAAATATGTGTCTATAGAAAAGTTAAAATCACATTGTTACTATAGATGATGCATGTTTGGTTTGGCCATAACTAGTTTTTCATTGGAGCTTTAAAATAACTGCACGTGGAACATTCTCTCAGAGTTACCAGGAGACTATTCCACAGGTTCCCACCTTGGACAGATAATACATTCTGACCAAAGGTGGTCCGTCTGTGGGGGATCAGCAGGTCACCTCTGGCTAAGTTGTCTTTATATTTAATGTACTCGTTTAACAGTGGTGGTGCGAGCGAGTGTAGGACATTTATAAATTAGGCAAGTCCTTTAAGGTTGACCATATCATCTGAAACACAGCAGTAGTAATGGAAGTGGGAAATGTTGCACAATGTAATGGGACATAATGAAACTCACTTGATAAAGATTGCTACAGCAACACAACACATATATTTTGTTATTTTAAATTCCCAGAGCATGCACACACACACACACACACACACACACACACACACACACACACACACACACACACACACACACACACACATTCATGCACACAGACACACATACACGTAGACTGTAATAGCAATAGTTCACTACATATTACAACCTTGAAAGCGAACACATTTATAGATTTTATGCCAGGAAGTATTCATATTGAAGTGATATAACCAAGTTCTACATTTTTATATTATTGATGTGGTACCAAGGAGAATATTGTCTAAATGGGTAACATGAGGGAACGGAAGTCTAAAGTGAAACAAGTAGTCTTCGTAAATTCACCAACATATAGTGATATTGACAACTGTCTTCTAATCGTATAATGTCCCCATGGCTGTTCCAAGAATAAATCAATTGAAATGACAAATAATAACAGGTAACTGCGAGCTTGCAAGATGATTTATTGAAAGACATAAAGGGAAGATGTATAGGATATTTGACAAATACAAGGAATTTGTGCTGTGTTAAAAAAAAAAGGACAGGCAAGCAACACATGGCAAACATTTCCAGGCTATGAACGCCGTGATACCAGCTTCAAATCACTGCTCATGGATCTATGTTTGTTGTCCCTATCAAAAAACAATAAGAAAAAACTGAATATAGTTTGGGAGCGACGCTTGCCACTATTGCCTCTGAAATAGCTTTGTCACGTGGGAGCCTTGTGCAGTCCTCGTTATTGTTCTCGTGTGATCTCAGGCACTTAAATCAATACTTAAAACATGGGCCAGTCTGATGCCGCAAACTGCAATTTACTCTCACCAATCTTTTTTTTTTTTTTTTCTTTTAATACACAGCAGGGACAAAAACATTACCGTGCACTCAGGAGCGTTCCGTCAGTGTATTACCAGTGTTATGATCCAGAAAATGGGAGACAATTGTTTGGAAAATTACTCCAGTTGAAGATATTTTTTGGTTTATCTGAAAGACATTTCAAACATTTCAATTCAGCCCTGTATGACTGCACGGTTCATTGGTCAATTACAGATTATACGGTGTGATGATGTCATACTATGATGAAATATTTAATAGAAAATTCACAAGTTTAACTGATTATTTCCTCTCGTGATCAGACCATTCTGCAAATCTGGAATATAAAAATTCAAAACAGTAATTTTACCTGTCCTCAACCAAAAAAAAAAAAAATAATAATAAATAAAAAATAAAATACAATAAAATAAAATAAAATACAATAAATAATAATATAATATATTATATTATAATAAATAAAATACAATTTAATTAAATTAAAACAAAAAATCACAAGACAAAAATAAAAAATCCATGCCTATATGTCGTGATGTCATATGAAAGAAGGTAATATGACATACTAATGAATGAACCACTATATACTGTACCTATGTAATCTCTGTAATCTCTTTTGCTACTTCTGTCAAACTGTACATTTTATAACTTCTTCTCTGTTTATTGCCACCGTCTTATTTTTTCTCTTAAACAATAAGGTTGTGAGGAGTGCTGCTGTCAGTCAGGGGTGAGTGTGGACAGGCAGAAGAGGGAATAAATCCTCCCCTGGGGTACTACCCTCAGCTCAGCGGGCAAAGTGCTTTCTGTTTGGCAGTTTGTTTGGAAGAAGCTGAGTAATCTTTTTCCCTGCCTTGTCAAACTGCACACTGGTTCATTTGGGTTGAAAACTAGGCATAGTTTAGTAACATTTTTTTATTTTTTTTGTTTTTTATTATAGAGTACAGTGATATGATTACAGTATATAAAGGTTGAAGTATTATTCATGTGTTATCATAGGTGTGTACTCATGGGTAAAGAATCATCACTCTCACATTACAGGAGCTTAATAAGTATTCTTAAAACAAAAACACACTCACAAAAAGTACAACTTTGTACTAGGTGGATCACAGGTCAGTCATTACAAGCACTAGTTATCCATTCAGCATTTCAGGGGCGACAGTGGCTTAGTGGTTAGAGATCTGGTTCCCAACCTGAAGGTCAGACGATCGCTCAACCAACTTCTGTCATTGTGTCCTTAGGCAAGACACTTCACCCTTGCCTAGTGTGAAAGTGGTGTGTGCGTGAATGATTGGTGGTCGGAGGTGCTGATGCAGATTAGCAGCCTCGCTTTCATCTGTCTGCACCTGTGGCTATAATAGTAGTTTAGTGTGGAAGTGAATAAATAATGACTATAGTGTAGCGCTTTGAAAGGTTGTGACAAGCCCGTGTAAGGCGTTATTATTATTATTATTATTTTCATAAACAAAACTCAAAATGACATTGTCATATCAAAGTGCCGATGGTATCTGTGGAGTCAGTGGGAGGCACGTGTCACCGTATACAGTATTGATTAACATTGAGTGGTTAACATTGAGTGTAACATCCTGTCACGAGTCAAGAAGAACACACAATAATCGTGTTTAAAGAAATGTCTCTGAGCCCAAGGACAGGTCTTTGTCCCTCTGCCGCCGAGCACCACTCACAATCCCACTGCCATGACAACCTCCAATTACACTTGGTTTGGCTTTCATTTACTTTCATTTGATTTGATGGCGGCTCGGAATGGTGCTTAATTTGCACTCCCAACTGAGAAGCGTGGCATGAGAGACATGTTTTATTGGTAATGTGTGAAATACAGAGCTAAATTGGCTTTTAGCTACTGTGTGTGTGAATACATAATTAGACATAATTAATAAAAATATTACCAGCACTGAATTGTATTTAACTAAGATGAGCCCTGAGTAAATAAGTGCCTGGTACTGAGTGGGTCTAAATTGCGAACATTATGAGGAAGCACACAGCAACACGTGAAAGGTCAAAAAAGCAACCATCCACCTGCCACCGGTGAGATAATGAATCTATTCAGCTAACATGGGGCCAAACCAAAAGAGAGCTGAAGATTTAGAGGTGACAATCCAGTACTTACTATGTTATTAACACAAGTTTTTAAGGCTACACTGAGAAGAAATGAATCTGAAACTAGCATCGCAACAACAACACTGAACAACGCTCCAGTGGATGAACTGCACCTGCATCAAGGACACTGGCTCAGACGTCACCTCCTTTGTTAAAACCAGCTGAGGTCCACACAGACCATGTAATTCCTTTTTTTCTCCTGCAAATAGTCTGAATGTGCAGACGTGCAAATTCCAGTCAAAGAGAGATTTGTTTCTGATTGACGTCACTGCTTCGAATCTTGTTTATTTGGCATTTCCTTGCAAAATATCCAAATGAACACTTAAGAATGTTAAAGAACGTGAGAGCAAGAGAATGTAGCCTTCACTGTCTGATTTGTTTCTTCCCCTTTTCTCGTCAGCACCTTTGTCCTGCTTTATGAAACAGTCTGGCATGGGTCGTTGTAAAGCATGAATGTGTACAGATCAGAGGCAAACAGGCAAACGTCCATTGTTCTGATTCGAGCGCTACACATACATAGATATGAGAATGTAGGTCTTCTTTGTTTGTTGAAAAAGGAAAAAACAAAAAAACTTCATCATAGGTCATTATGTTTGAACCAAAAAGGCACTGGAGTGATTGATAAGGCTCAAGACAATAGAGTAAATGTTCACGTCTTCAAAGAATTATGACATTTACGCCCACTTGCCTGCAATGAATGCATTAACAAATACAGTGCATAAATAACACATACAGTACAATCCTGAAAATAAAATAATAACCTTTTCAGACAAAGACGAGGACTCACATGGTTATCCTGCAGACCATGTGCAGCTTTCCTGTCGCATTCTTAGCTTGCAGCGGAGTAGTTGTTCTTTGTTGGAGAAAGCTGACGCTCACCTTCTTAGTACTACAGGGTGGCCCAAAAGTCACTGACACTTTTAAATCTTCAGTGGCTCCTATAATTCTTAAGTTATACTCACCAAATATTAGCAGTAGGTAAACTGAATCTTCCGAGGTTTTTGGCAATATATACGGTTATAATTGTTCACTTACACTTGAACTTATCACTACTTAAACTAGGGAAAGTAAAAATTTTAAGTGTCCACTATTTTCGGTTTTGCACTGAATAGCCCGATCCAACACACTTTGCAGAACATTTTAAAGCATTTCCAGGCTTATGGCTCTTATTTGAGGTTTATTCACAAACACCTTTTCTTTAAGATAACTCCACAGGAAGAAATTGGGACAAGTCAGGTCTTGGGAGATCACATACTGCCCCCTGTCTTTGAAAACGACTTATTATTCCTTTAATAATTTACTCTTGGGGCATCTCTGGTATTAAAATGTAACCAATGTAACACCGCTGGGTTTCTGACTTTGACCCATGTGACTCAAAGTACCACTGTACAATGAGGGTTCATTCCTCGGTGCTATATTTGCTCATATTAATGTTGGAAGGGTAGTTCTAAATGCTGTGAAAAAATAAAAGGAAATTATTGAGAAACAAAAGAGTTATGATTTTTTTTCAACTGTCAGTGACTTTTGGGCCTGTATAAAGGCTCAAACACAATACTACCAATCAGGAGGCTAAACATAGATAACAGTGCACAGTCCTCATTAAGACTGGAACAGCTCCAGACAAGGAAACAAGCAAATAAACTAGGGACCATTCATGTGCCCATATTTCACACCTGTGAATGTGCATTTGTGTATTCATTTGTTGCAGGACTGGACAATCTAACAAAATATTGCCAGTGTTCCTCATCCAAAGATTGAATTGTACTCAAAACCACAAGCTTTTACTTACAGATAATTGGCTGTATAGGGTCATTCAAAAAAATAAAAATAAAAAGATGAATTAATGTATTTATTTGTTATGTGTTGTATTATAAAAAAGTAAGTGAGAAAAAAAAAAATAAATAATTTAACCCCAAAGCCCAATCTAAAACCTACCCTATTTAAAAAATGTAATATCATGAATGACTTTTAATAAAAAAAAAAAGTGAAACACCTTTTACTTTCTACCTGAAAACCTTATTAGCCTTATCACATTAGCAAACATGGTGCTGCCCTGACCTCTGAGCAAAAGTAAAGATTAAAGAGGCTGTAATTAGGCTTAAAAACAGGAATACTGATGCACCTCTCCCTGTCGGGGCACCTTTCATTTGACTTGGAGGCCTGGGGGAGTGCTCAGATCCACATCTTTCATGTTCCCTAAATAATGAAGGTTTTTAACTGAGACCAAACACTTCACATTCACTTATAATGGGATGGATGTCTTATGTGTGCTTTTCTTGTGTGCAGCTTGATAAACTGCTACTTCATGTTTTGTTTTTTTTAATCTTTTTTTGTTTTTTCATGTAGACACCAATAGGACTTCCCATTTCTTAACTCCTGCAGACAGCTCTCAGCGAGGTTTAATTGCAATTTATTGATACACGTCTGTTTATGTGGGGGCACAAGATTAGCCAACCGTTTTGTGTCCAGATACGAAGTGAGGCTCATGGGAAGCACAAACCTCCAAACGTGTTCCTTCATATTTTCTACTAGTATACTTTTTTGATAAATCATCATGTGGGGAAGCTGGCCCCTCCCACGACCACACCCAGTCCGACAACAGGGCACCCCACCTCTTTGTCTGGACCATGTGGAGAGTCAGGTAAGAGCTGTAGAGGCTGTATTAAACTGAACTGACTAAATGTAACCAAATGAAATCTTTTTTAAGTAACAGGTGTGTGTGGTGAGCTAGACTAACTGAAAAACTAAACTAAGCAAACCCCGGTATAGTTATGTTTGGCTGTATATTGAAAAATTATTGGAAATGTGCACCTGTGTGAATAAACACAATTATGGTGACATTAAAAGGTTAAAGTTAAGGCCCACTTTGTCACACGTAAGTAGTAAGTATTTTATTTGGGCATTACATTTAAAATCAAACATTATTCAACTGTATAAGGTTGTACATAACATTTCTATCATGGCTGAAGTAAAAATTACTTATAATGCCTAACCCTATTTAATAATAACACACAAGAATTCCAAAAAAAGCCACATCAGTTCTACAACATGTACAAAAGAAAAACTACAAACCACAGCAGTTCACATGAATCATTCCTGAGTCCTGTAATTTTCAAAAAGTTGTGTTTTATACCTCTTTTTAAATGCTTTTGTTGTGTTGGAGCTTCACGTCACTTAAACAATTGGTCACTGAGCACTAAAAATGGTGGGACCGTATCTAAAAACAGTTAATATTCAGTTGTTGGACCACATAACTAGAGACTGAAATAGGCTACAGTTTTTGATATACAAAGTAGTGTTAATCTAGGGGCTGAAATGATTATAATCAAGTAAATCGAGACATTCCATTACTAAAAAGCTCTGCGTCTTAGATTACTAAAATAATCTGCAGAGCAAAACCTATTTAAATGAGTCTACACAAGAAAACTGAAAAGTTTTTTATGTCAGTTGCAAGAAAATTGTGAGTTTTTATCTACTGGAAACAAAGTTCAACTAACGTTACCTTATTAAAGAACATGCCCTGATTTGTTGATGTAAGCATGCAGTAATAATGAACCTGATTTGACAGCAGAAAGGCTTAAAACCTATGACATAACAAACCTGAAGTGTTTTGTGACGGCTCAAGGGGAGTGAGCTAGCATCACAAAATAAATCAAACAAGCGTGAACTATTATGTGTAACAGTGTGATGCCTCTTTAAAGTTATACAGAGTTGAAAGAGAGGGATTACTAAAATAATCTGCAGATTTAGCAAAGCCTATTTAAATGAGTCTACATAAGAAAAAAGAAAAGAAAAAAAGCATTAGTTCTTATGCTCGTTACAAGAAAATAGTGCGTTTTAGCCCTGGGACAAACACATTCTAGCAAACTAAGTAGTCGTCCTTTTAAAATGCGAATGCTACACTCTACAGATCTTTCTCCAAATTAAGCAGTGAGATGGACAAATTGATCATCGAGGGAAACATCTTTGTAATGTGTTTGCTAATTTCTGCTTGTTGTTGTTGTTGTCTGTAGGTCACTTGTCAGATGTCTATGTTGGGCTGACCTTTTGCTTCTAATTCAACTCACTTCCTGTTTGCCACAATCTCCGTCCCAAATCTCTATTCCCAGAGTTAAATCTAAGTTTGCTCCTGTCTCGCCTGTCTCCGCCTGTCCTATTTGCATGCAGTGTTGCGAGCAAATGAAGCCTGCAGAGTTATACAAGCATGGATAATGGGCAGAAGAGTGTGTTTTCTCTATGTGACAAGCCACCTGCATCTCAGCGAATAAACACACATGCACGAGTATATGCCAGGATTCAGACCATCCACCCAGAACAATGTACGTTTAACGATTTTGGGAAGAGTTCTAAGCAGCTTTATTTGACAGAGTGGGTCCAGTGAGAGAGTCCAGGTGACAAAATGAAAAATGAGAGAATAAGGAACAAAAGCATATATTTAAAACTTTGCTTGTACTGTGTATGCACATAGTGTGGCTCACTTTTTAAATTTTAGTCCTAGTCCTAGTAGCTGTGGGATAAAGCAGAGTGGATGCTGCCTCTCACGGCACTTTATAGGCGTAAAGATTCGTAAGACATTGAGAGAATAAACAAATGACAAATTGTTAGTTAGTAATGTTACCTTAGCTTTGGCATCTCATTTTATAAAGCACATGTGTCAAACTCAAGGCCCGTGGGCCAAATGTGGCCCGCCACGTTATTTTATGCAGCCCGCGACAAAGCAAATTAAAAGGTATGACTGTCTTAACATGTCAGTTTATCAGGAGATACAGTTACACATCCATTTTTTCATAACTATGCAAATACATATGCAATATTTGTAACTTGAATAAGCAATAAATATAGAAAAGGTTAATTAACAAGATTAAAAATTAGTTGCATTTATTTTACATTACATTTGGTTACATTTAGTTACATTTATCTTACAGTTACATCGGGCCTTTGATGACGTGGCCGTCTCTTAAAATGAGTTTGACACCCCTGTTTCAGAGCTTAAGAACATTATTTTGCAGCTCCCCAAACTGAAATCTGGTGTTTTATCCGCTAGCAACAGAGGGAATTACCATGGTAAAAGGTTTAGCTACTGTTACCTTATTAAGGAACATGCTCTGACATTTTGATGTAAACATGCAGTAATAATGGACCTGATTTGATGGCAGAAAGGCTTAAAACTGTGACAGCTCAAAGGGAATGAACAAACAAAACCACAAATTCATCAAACAAGTGTGAATGAAAATGTTTTTGATGAGGGAACAACGTTATATACTATACTGCATTTGAATGATGTGTGTCCTTTAAGAGAAGAGAAGCTTAGCTGGAATGGACACTGAGAACAAATCAAAGCCCACATCTGCACAACTACCATGGGTAATAGTGTGATTCCCCTTTAAAGTCATGTAGAGTTGAGAGAGAGGGATGGAGAGGGAAGCTGTCTGGGGCAGTCTGTTCCCACTGGCCGCACTGAGCACTCCTCACTATTCCCATTCATTAATGTGAGCTATTTGGCACACACACTCCAATTGCACTGAATTAATTTACTTACTTACTTTAAACACCACATCTCTGGGCCTCTGCTTTGCCCCATGAAATCTTATCACACCATCATCATATGAAATCAGACCAAAGATACATGTTTGCCTCGCTCGGTTGTAGTCCAATCCCCTCATTATGCTTGAGTTAAGTCTAATTCAACAGCACAGTGAAAATCTATAGAATAAGTGCCATTGGGTGCATTTGCTAACAAGCATAACATCATAGTATTCAGGGAAAATGGACTGCACACTTCAGCCTGGATTTATTCAGAGCCTTATCTGATATTGAGTTTTAAATAAATTATAATGGTTGTAATGTTGCATAGAGGTGAATTTTTTTCTGCTACTTTCCATAGAAAGGCTATTGCTTTTAGCTTGGAAACTCACAGCATGTTATTTAACATACAACAAACATTTATTTCATTAAGACTGTTTTTTTTTTTTTGTTGCTCCAAAATATATTGAAAAACATGTATTCTTACTGTGAGCTGAGGACTTGACTCTCGACATGTCTGGCCTGTAACTTGGACTGGAGGCATCACCTGCTTGTCTCCATGGAGATTCATTTCGTTGTCACACTGTGAAAGATTCAAAGAAAATAAATATTAAAATAATAAATCAATAATTTTACAAAAAAAAACAACCCAGAAACTTAAAGGCTGAAGGAGCTGGCATGCCTTATAGAGCAGGCAAAGAAATGTAAGCGTTGCTGCAGATGAACTTCTACCAGAGGTGCAGTGGGAAGAGGTCAAAGTTCACGTTCACCCCATGAACCTGTCAGCCTGACCAAGACTGGCCCCGGAGCTGAGAGCAAGACTAATGATGGCGAGGAGGAGGCTGGACCAGGACCTGCGCGGTGTTAAACTCTGAGCTGTTCATATTAGGGCTGAAACGATTAATCGGGTAAATCCAGCAATTTGCTTACTAAAATGGTCTGATTCTTATTTTACTGCCTCGATGATTTGTTTAATTGTAATAATTTGTTAAAACTACATGAAACTGAAGTGCACTGAGCACACGGGAGCATTGCAGTGCTTGTTTCTGCACAGAGCCTTCACGGCACTAACTGCACAAGAGAGAAGAGAGCTGCATATTTTAGATCCACGAGTGAGTTTAGTGCCACACTAAGTCTTTTGAACCGAGCCTTGTCCAACCATGATTACGCTGAGTTCTATGGCCTTAGCTCACACCTGCACAGCTGGACCAAGCCACGCTCCCGGTGACATCATCACACACCGCTGTTTGATTACATGTCGCACAGAAGTGTTAACGCTTTAGCGGAGAAAATAAGACCAGAGACATGAAATATGTCTTAAATATCGAGTCTGAGACCGGTTGTGATACTCCTCTGAGAGTTTATGGATTCAAATTATGGATGGAGCAGAGAGGACAACAGGAGACAAGGCTTCAAAACTTCTTTCTGTCCACAGTCCTTATTGAAGGTGCTAATTCCAGTCTATAGACCACTGCTAACCAGGAGCAAGTGGGCGGTGAAGCAGATCAGGGCATGGCCAGAGAGGAGCCATCTCAGCTCTTCAGGACTGCTTTGACCTCACGGACTGGTCTGTTTTCAGGAGGCAGCCACTACCAACCAGCACATCAACCTTAATGAGTCACAGAGAGTCTGTGACTGGATACATATCCAAATGCATGGACGATGTTACTGTCACCAAGAATGTCACTGTACGAGCAAACGACAAACCTTGGTTCACCAAAAGAGGTACGGGAGCTCCTGAGAGCACGCAATGCTGCTTTCAAGCATGGGGACAAAGACGCCCTCAGATCAACCAGGGCCAACCTGCACCAGGCGTGAGAGCAGCCAAGTGGGCCTATGGACAGAAAATCCACTCTCACTTTAGGGACACAAAAGACCCCAGACGACTGTGGCAAGGCATCCAGTCAGTCAGTCACGGATTACAAACCAACCCCCTGCCATGTGAGGATAACACAGACTTCCTCAACTCCTTAAACATTTTCTTCAGCCGGTTTGAAGAAAACAAACACTACTACACCAACAAAAGTCCCCACTGGCTCAGAAAATACAGCATTTCAAGTGGAACCAGTGGACCCTACTCAAGGTGAACCCCAGGAAAGCTGCAGGTCCGGACAATATACCCGGGCGCGTGTGCTCAGAGACAGTGCAGACTCACTCACAGATGTCCTCACAGATATTTTTAACATCTCTCTGAGCCAAGCCATCCTTCCAGAGAGCTTCAAAACTACCACCATCATACCACTGCCAAAGGTTGGTTAAGGCTCACATAACATCCAGCCTTCCCACTACCCTGGATCCATACCAGTATGCTTTCCCGCCCAAAACGCTCCACTGATGACGCCATAGCAACAGCACTACACCTATGCCTGGCGCATCTGGAAAATAAAAACTGTCACGTACGGATGCTGTTCATTGACTTCAGCTCCGCTTTTAACACGGTCATTCCACAACACCTGGTGACCAAACTGAGCACACTGGGTATCAGCACTTCATTATGCAATTGGATACTGGACTTTCTCACCAACAGACCACAGACAGTAAGAGTCAGTAAAAACTCCTCAGAGACCACCATCATTAACACCGGGGTTCCCCAGGGATGTGTGCTGTCTCCATTGCTGTTCACATTGATGACCCACGACTGCTGTGCCAGATTCACATCGAATCACATCATCAAATTCGCTGATGACACAACAGTGGTGGGCCTCATCAGCAACGATGACGACATACAGAGAGGAGGTACATCAACTCATCAACTAGTGTGATAGAAACAACTTACACCTCAATGTCAACAAAACAAAAGAAATAATTGTGGATTTTAGGAAAAAACACAGTACACACACCCCACTCTTAATCAATGACAGTGTTGTGGAGTCTGTGGAAAGCACAAAGTTTCTGGGAGTGCGCATCACAGACAACCTAACATGGACCACAAACACCACCTCCCTAGTCAAAAAAGCACAGACGCGCCGTCATTTCCTGCGCAGGATGAAGAGAGCGAACCTCTTATCACTTTCTACAGGGGTACTATTGAGAGCATCCCCACCAGCAGCCTCTCTGTCTGGCACGGCAGCTGCTCGGCGGCGGACAGGAAGGCTCTACAGAGGGTGGTGAGGACTGCTGAAAAGATCATCAGATCACCCCTACCAGCCATCCAGGACTTATACACATCACACTGCTCCAAGAGGGCCATCAACATCATCAAGGACACCACCCATCCAGCACATAAACTGTTCTCCCTCCTACCATCCGGTAGGCGGTACTGCAGCATGCGGTGCCATACAAATAGATTCAGAAACAGCTTCTTTCCACAAGCCATCAGACTGATCAACACATTGAAGTAGATACCATGAACATTTGTTACTGTTAAAGACATCTAAACCAATTTCACATATAATAATGTCAGGCAGCTCAGCACTCTCGCACTTTACAATGCAATTGCACTTTCACTTTTTGCACCTTATATATTGCACATCTTATTTTACCTCAATATGCTGTAGGTTGTCTATGTCTGTTATTGTTGATGCATGTGTACATTTTGTCGTGGGTGTGTGTGTGTGTGTGTGTGTGAGCGCGTGTGTGTGTGAGTTCTTTTTTTTTTTAGTCAAATTGCACATCTGGAGTCTGGTGGAACGAAATTTCAGTCCTTTGTGTAAGGTTTTTTTTTTACATAATGAATTGACAATAAAGTATACTTCGACTTTGAGGTGTGAGCGAATTCGCAGTGAGTTTGGAGCAGAGTTCATTCATATTTTCCTCTTATCCTCTCCGTCCACAGGGCTTGTAACCATAAATGATGCGTGTGCGCACACATGAAGAACCGTGCTTCAGCCCACCTCCTCCAACCGGACCATATAATATGGTCTTAAGGATATTTTATGGAAGGTTAAAAAAAAAGATAGATTACTAGATTAGTCAAGCTAAATAATTGACAGATTACCTAATTACTAAAATAATGGATAGTTGCAGCCTTAGTTCATATAATACAATCCAGAAAGAAGAAGATGAAAAAAAAATGTTAGACTCTCAGGTGGAACTGCTTAAAGTAAGGGGGATTTTGGGTTAAGTGAATAGATGTGGATCACGTTATTTTATACTATAATAATATTACACAATATTTAGACAATTAAATGGCTAGAGAAATTTCATTTCTGTACTCACTGAGAACTCAGTACAGCACAGACTGGAATTACTTTAACAAATGCTTTACATAATAACACTTCCCTGGGATCCAGAACACACACTTCTCTAATACTTTACAAAGACATGAGTCTGGTCACCACTGAAACTCCCCGAGTTCAAATGGGTGTGACTGACAGGCGGATTAGCCAATCGGGACATGCATGGTCTGTCCGAAGAAGAAAGGGCGGTGATAATCTGAGGTGAGAGAAATGTTATTTTATTCAAAATGATGTGTGACCAATGAGCTCCTTCATTCACATATGTCACTGAAACAAACAAATCTGACTGCCCGATCATGTTTGGTTCTGGCTCAAGGAGCAACAGAGAGACCAGACTGAAATCCCTCTGTATAAAAAATAGACAGAAATATCACTGTGGATGTTTACACTATATATTTTATTGATATTTCCTCTGCCAAGTTCTGCATGGTTCATTTACAACTATGAACATATATTTACAACATCATTGATTCAAGATTTATTATGAAATATTCAATAGTATTAAAAAAAAAAAATTTGTATTTGTATTTATTTATTAAAAGTACAGTCCATATTACAAAAAAAAAAAAAAAAAAAAAAAAAAAAAAACATAAATGGAAATTCCTATACCTATAAATATGCAGGATTGCGGCCAAGGCTAATTTCAATTCTTCGTCCTTTGCCAGACCAAGGCCAACTGCACAGTATTGACAAAGATATATAACAATTTGGCATTTTCACTTCTCTGAGATGCCACAGTATCAAGAAACCGAAGCCTCACCGTGTAATGAATCCTGGAATCAAAACATTTGTCTATTATTTTTACAGTTCCCTTTGATTCATTGTTCTTCTCACTGCCAGATAAAACCAATATCGCCTCAGAAATGTGCTTCTCCGTAGCTGCCTAAAACTAGACGTACTATCTCACAGTTTTGGGCCTGCGCTCTCTCTTCCGCCCTTGCAACCTTTTAGCTGATAATCAATGTCTGCTGCTGGGAGCCTTTCATTCATGTCTGTAACACTATCTCAGGCTGCCCAAAATAATATCACTCTGAAATCAGGCTCAAGGCTCAACATGACTTTGTTTCATCGGAGAAGAGGTCGACTGGAGCGGCCCTGGAGGTAAAACCGAGTATAAAGATCATTTTGTCCTTTTAACAACATTGGACAATCTCTACAAGGAAACTGCTGTGATCCGGTGAAAGTTGTGTAGGAGTTTGGATACAGTCTGAGTCCTTGTTCGACAGAGGATTGACCTCATCGTGGTCCTCAATGATTTCACAATGATATATTTTAGTATCTATTACCGAAGTAGGTTATTCACTCATAGATGGGACAAGGACGTTGCTTATCAAAATCTGTCCTTGCCGACAATCACACAAAGTATTCAGTAGCACTTCACCTTCAGTTATTTGCTCTAATAAACCAGAAAGACATTCATAATTAAGAGTGCACTATGCTACTTTTCTTGAAGGGTCCACCCACTGCTTGTCTTCATGGAGATTACTCTGCTTGAAATGTCCCACAGTATGGCATTAAAAATGTCTATCTTCCATAAATTCAGTTGTTGTTTTTACTTGCCCTGAAAAATATACATTCTTACTGTGTTTCCATGGAGATAGATACATTTAATGCCATCCTGCAAACATGCAAGCAAAGCGATAACATCTCCATGGAGACGAGCAGATCGCAGACTCTTCGCCAGAAAAATTACATAGTGCACCTTTAATAACTACTTAATTAAATTAATTAAATTTTAATTAAAGGCCCATATTATTGTATTTTCTAATCGGTGTTATAATGTTGTTTCCTCGTCAAAAACACAGATTTTGTTTCATGTTTAACGCACAAACCCTGCATTATTAGGCTGAGTTCCTCTTTCAAACAGAAAACACGCACCTTGTGATATCATGTGGTAATACAGGAAGTGCTCCACTGTGTTTTTAAACTTCATACACCTTCACTAGAATTGTTTGCATAATTTCAGCTCTGGAATTGCCAAAAGTTAAACTCTATTTAAAAATAGAGAATTTTTAAAGGTCCTAGAAACAAATGAGAGTGCAGAAAACAAATCATTTTCTTTCCTCTTTACTTTGTCAGTGTCTGGTAACAATTGAGTAGAAAGTATGATGGTATGTAGTCAAAATGTGGTGTGCAGAATCGATTGACATTTATTGGCTATGCACAAAGTCAAGGAATATTGTTACAAATCTACCCCTTGTTTCACGATTTTAACACAACACAAATGTTTCCTCTAGTAAAGGCAGTTGTTAACTTGAAAACCATCGCTTCATGACATCACAAGGTGTAACAGAGCATTTTGACCTCTGGAGATGTAGACAGGTGTACTCAAACGTGTGAATGAAACAAAAAAAAAACTCCAGGTAACAACATTCTAACATGTCTAAATTTTGCATAATACAGGACCTTTAAGTCTCCGCTCATGCATTATTAAGGCAAGTTATTTTAAAGCGGTAGAGTTCATTCTAGCAGGCAACAAGGGTAGAATTGTCAGTCAAAACTGGTGAGCATTACCTTGACCGCAGACAGTCTCGAGGCTGTGGAGAAGTGTAAATACAAGGTGCATCCCTGGAGTGGCCCAGATGAAGACAGTCCTAGAACGCTCCACCGCTGTGCCACATAGGAGCCGCCTGATTGATTTCACCAGGTCAGGGCAGGACAGTGCAGGGCTGAGAGACTAGGGTTCTTGTGAAACCTCTTCAGCGACAATTTCCAGCGATCCTCGAGAAGCTGATACCCAATCTCCAACTTCCAAAAGTGTCAGAGTGGTCACAAGAGCATTCTCAACCACAGTTCAAATTGTATAGTGAGTTGAGCCTTGGGCCAAACTATCATGGATCTAAAGTGGCAGTAACATAATATTGTATATATATTTATGACTATACAAAGGTTAGTGTGTGTACATGGGTTTCAAAATGATGTGAAATAAGCACTGTTGCCATAGCGATTCAAAACAAAACATTATATCTTTTGAATTGTGCAAAGTCCTCAAAATGTCACCTGAAAAACATGAATAGAGAATTTTTAAAGGTCCTAGAAACAAATGCGAGTGCAGATAACAAACCATTTTCTTTCCTCTTTACTTTGTCAGTGTCTGGTAACAAATGAGTAGAAAGTATGATGGCATGTAGTGAAAATGTGGTGTGCAGAATCGATTGGAACTTATTGGCTATGCACAAAGTCAAGGAATATTGTTACAAATCTACCCCTTGCTTCACGATTTTAACACAACACAAATGTTTCCTCCAGTGGAATAAGGGGAAAAAAGCCCATTTAAACAGGAATACATAAAACACTACTTCAACCTCCTGTTGTCTCACAATCGACCAGAGACTCTCACAGATTATTATTATTTTAAATAAACAGCTTCAGTTATTATTTACAGCTGGTGATAAGGCTTTCCGAGTGAAAATAACTCTCAGGTCCTGCTGTTCAGAGGGGCCGTGTCGAGGAGGGAGGTTTGTTATGATCAGAGCAGATGAAGTGGGTGGAGAAAATACTAAATGTGGACAAGTTAAGTGCTTAAGTATGTGTGGTTATCTTCTGTAAGAGTCCAAAGGCAAACCAGTGTGCGAAAGCCTGGTACGTTTTTGCAGTTGACACTTTTTATTTTAGAGCTCTATCATTTACTCTATGACTGC